>JABUQX010110502.1:0-12500 GCA_015478945.1 Trachelipus rathkii | reverse complement strand
AATGGGCACATTCTTTAACACTAGGATAGCCAAGGGTTGTGGATTATGGATACTATTTATTTACCATGTTTTTATAACAACCAAAGTTAGCTTTACTAGGGACTCAGCTTATGCATTAAAAAGCTTAGGAGGGAGGAAATAACTACAGGCCCCAGTTTCCGAAGACTTACGGCAGAGGGACATAGCAGAAGAAGCTATTTAGAAGGAAAATTTGGTGGAGTATGGGAGGCAGGGAAGTAAACAGATGAACATCACATAGTTGCAAAGAATATCAGTCACATTTGAAGATCAGGAGTGATTCATGACCAGAAAACTCTTGTGAAGAGGATAACTTAAGATTTATAAAAGACAATAATACTTTAAAAATGTATCTTGATTAAGAAAATATTAAAACTGTGAGCTCATTAAATATAAACAATTATCAATAGATATAAAATATGCTAAATAAATGCATTTATATTATACATTCTTACTATTACTATTGTAAAAAACAAATAACTATTTGTCTCTTCAGCAACAACAACAACACAACAACAACACAACAACTGCTGCTATTCTGCTGCTGCTGCTGCTGCTGCCTCTGCTGCTTTCTTTTTCTTCATTACCTACCTTTAATAATAAATAGTAGTAAATAATGTCTAATAGTAATAATAATAATAAAATAATAATAATAATAATAATAATAACTCAATAAATAAATAATAATAATAATAAAAGATGAATAATAATATAATAATCTAATAATAATAATATTAATAATGAAAATATTAATAATAATAATAATAATAATAATAGTAACAGTAATAAATAATGAAATAATAATATTAATATCAATAATAATATTAATAAATAAATAATAATAATAATAATAATAATAAATAATAATATAATAAGTAATAAATGATAATCAATAATAAATAATGAAGTAATAAATAAAAATTTCATATATAAAGATGATCAATTTATGAGTACAACTAATTTCTGACTTTAATTTGTATCATTGAGGAGACTTTATTACCTCAACTCTTGTGCCAGAAGATGGTGCCATATTAGCAAATTCTGATTGAATCTTCACGGTGCTACTGGGTCAGTTTCGGGTTGTTCAAAGCCAAAACCACCGAGAGGTTCATCCACCCAATTACTTCACCCCTTCTTTGGAAACATAAAAATGCTTTTTCGGGATTTTTATCACAGTCTGGATCACAAACAGTTGAGCTTTTATTATATATTATATATATATATGTATATATATATATGTATTATATATATATATATATATATAACAACTTAACTTATAACTTATATATATATATATATACTCATAGCATATATATATATATATATATATATATATACTCTCTATATATATATAAATATATAGTAATAACATATATATATATATACCTGGCTCAATCTATATATATATATATGCCAATATAACTGCTTCTTTCTTTTTATATATATATAATATATATATATATATATAAATCTTATATATATATATATATATATGTATATATAATAAATACTATCAACACCAACAATAAGCAACATAGTATATATATATTTGTATGCGCAGAAGTATATACAACCATAGCCAACAACCTTTTAACTTTCTTCAACTACTGTATATATACCATGCGCGCGCTGCCATATACTTATAACAATAATAATATATATATATTGTAATAACCATACATATATATATATAATACAAGTTACCACCACTCATGGGCAGGGCTACCACCGAAAGAGATGGACCGGGAATAATGGAAATGAATATTAAACAAAATGAAAAGCTCTTCCCTAACTAACGTAAATCTCCGGATGAGGGCGCAAACGGATGCCTTAAGGGAGGGAAGTTTAAATCTTGGCAAGAAACATTTGGCGGGAGGTTCCCTAAGAAATATCTACAGAGAGAAGGAGAACCATAATGATCAGATCTAATATTTAATACTCACCTAATTCTAAATTTACCAAGTAAGCCCACTACTTTGCTACACAGGGTTTTTCGCAGTGGTGGTGATATACGAAGTGGAGTCAACTCTTTCGAAGGCACCTGCTAGTTTGTAGTAATATAGTTTGAAGGATAGATGCGATAACGTGCACGTCTCTCCCGCGCGGGGATAGAGGGTCAAAGAAATGTGGTTAGAGAAGTGAGGGAACCCAGTTAGTAATCTTTAGCTGATAGCCTAATCAAAAGAGAGAAGGTCCCCAGGCCAGAAAATGTGAACAGTACTCCATACAAGGGGTGGATAAAGACCCTTATTTATGATTATGTAGTAACTATTCGGAAGAAAATTTCAGCCACCTAAGCAAGACTCCAAAAACTTCTTTCAGGCTACCTTAACTGGCAGTTATGATGTGAAGGTGTCAGACAATTTGTTGTTGTGTTCGAGAGAAGGAATGTTTTATGTTTGTTCCTTGTAGGTAAAGGGAGAAGTTAAGTAGAAAATGAGAGGAAAAGGATATATGAAAAAGATTAAGGAAGAGTGTTTAGAAGAGTAAAAGATGTAAAAAAAGGAGGATTGAGTTTAAGAAAAAAGGAAAAGCTAATTTTACAAAAGATAGATTTTGACCTACCAAGAATCCAGTGTAAATATGGAATAAAATCAGGAAGAGGATGAGTCGACAAACAACTCTAGATACCCAACAAGAAAAGAGCTGATTTGAGAATAGTGGCAGGAAGATGAGGATGATTTTGATAGCATGGGAGTAGACAAGTGAAGATCACGTTAACGAAAAGAAGTAAGAATAAAGTTGGAGGAATGCGAACTATACACCTAAAAGGAATACTACAGGTAGCAGGAGGGAGAGGAGAGGAAGAAAGATGTCCTTTTTCATCAACAGAAGTGTCCCAAAGAATGGAATAATCTGAGGAGAGAAAGAACCTTTAGTTAAAAATGAAGCAAAGGAAGAGGAAGGAGAGGAAATCCAAATAGAGTTTAGAGAATAATGTTTTATACCATATAGGTCAAGATACACAGTCCTAAGAAGAAAGACCATAAGTGAGTGCAAGATAGGAAGATTTATTTCAGTTGACCTCCTTCAGCTGTACTAGTGATCAAAAAGAAAGAATGAAGACTTTCAGATGATCCAGGAAATAGGGTTAAGGGAGTAGGGATTTCAAGAATTTGGAAGAATAGAATCATAGGATACAAAAAGGAGGCTATAGGACAATAGTTAGTGAGGAAATCAAAGTGGCACTACCCTATTTCGGAATCAGCTGAAGCATATGATAGTTTCAACATAATAAGGAAAAATAGTCTTGGAGGCATGGTAGATGAGACATGGGCAGGAACTTAGAACCAGCAGCTCAGAAACACACTCTCTCAAGAAACACGAGTAAGGAATACCATCCGGGCCAGTAATAACTCTTCAGACGTTCGCAAGATCTCAAGGATCCCACATGAACTCCCGATCATGTGAATCATAAGAGAGACATGGTACCATAGCAGTAAGGAAGGAAGTAGGGAGGAGGGACACCTGAAGCAACAAAGGGTGGAGATTAGATGAAAAAGAAGGTCAAGAATTGCTTTATTTCTAGAAGGGAGTGTTAACACAGCAACGGATCCTCCAAAGCGAATAAGAGTAGTAAAGGCATTTTTACAAGTTGCTAGAGATATTTTAGATAGTCAAAAAACTTCTACCAATTAAAGAACTTAAGAAAGTCAACAAACTTTCGTTTTTAGTAAAAATCATGCAGCCTATCAGCAATCAAAAGTGAATGAAAAAATTAGCGAAAGAGTGATAGGAGCAGTGAGAATTTTTCATTCACGATAAGCGTTGTCCTCTGCCCTGAAGGGCTACTGAGAGCAGATGACACAAATCCAGTTTTGAAATTGGGTTGAAGGAAGAATGAATCTTAGTACTGAATTTATGATTTTCCAGGAAAGCCATATATAAGTTCTTCATCCAACGATTGGGACATAGTATATATATATACTTTATATATATATATACTATATATACCAACTATAACTCTATATATATATATATATATATATATAACCAATATGCAAGTTATGTATATATATATTATATATGTATATGTATAACCTTAAATATATATTTATATACCATAATATATGTATATATAGCTAGCCAGCTATATGCAATAGTAATAACTACTGCATAACAACCAATATATGCCAACAACCAGCCAGCCTTATAGCCTTGTAGTAACAATATAACCAGCCCCAGCAATAATAATATATAATAGCCAGCATGTGGCAATAAATAGCCAACAGCAGCAACCTTAATAATAATAACCAGCAATAACATGTAGCATATATATGCTATATAATATAATATATATAAATATATACCTTATATCTTGTATAATATACGCACTGCAACCACCTTCTTTAAATATATATATTATATATAAATAATATATATATGTATTTATATATATATATATATACAACATAATATATGGCAACATATGTAGCCATATATACCATAACTTATAATATATATATATATATATATATACTTAAATAATATATGCTATATATATATAATATATAGCGCCAACAACCCATAAGAAAGAAGGTACACACTTCACGTCATTTCTGAGACGTCAATCCGTCCCTTCCACTAAGAGGGACTATTCCACAATCCATTTCCGTCTCAGGTTTCTCCTCGAGGAGAATGCACTCACACATCGTCTCAAGCATTTCAGTTGAAAGTGTTTAGCGAGGCAGCTGTAGGACCCCTTTTCAACGAAACTGTTTCCCTTTACCCACATAGTTTTTATCACACCAGGAGAAAAAGGAAGGGAGGAGTAAATTAAATGGAATAACTTTACCAGATTTTAGATGCATGTCATACCTCAAAACATGTTATTATGTACTAAATTAAGAAAGTAATACTTTTAATTTTATGTGATTGATAACGGATATAATATTAATAATATATAATAATAATAATAATAATAATAATAATAATAATAATAAAAATAATAATAATAATAATAATAGTAATATAATATAATAATAATATTAATAATATGTAATAATAATAATAATAATAATATAATAATAATAATAAATAATATTAATATTAATAATAATAATAATAATAATTGTTATTAATTATAAAATAATAATTACTGATATTTACATGTGTGACCATTCAGCAATATACCACCATGTTGGACATTGACCTTTCGGCGTTGCATTCCCTCAAGCTCTCTGGAGGAGGACCTTCTAGATTTACTACACTGCCACCTAGAATCATTTTACAATAGCTAATCTACCTTCTGAACACAATTAGCCTGTACTTATGTAACAGGCTTTCAACAGGTTTGCCATTCGCAGCTAAGTGTCCAATTACCAACACCAGCTAAAATATTAATATTGTGAATGCATATTATTGATTAACGACCCAATTTGGTAGAAATGTATCCGATCAAATTGGCGCGGGACCAGCTCTTCTGGTCGTAAAACGTCGTATGAAATGAAAACGCTTGGAATTCCACATAAAATAGAAATGATAAATAATTTTACTATTAAGGAGGAGGATATATTTGAATATTGCATCTTGGATGATAAAGGACTTAAAGAAAGAGTATATAGTTAGAAATATATATATATATAATAACCAATAATATATATATATATATATATATATATATATATATATATATATATATAACTGCTCTATATATATATATATATATATACCATCAATTATAACATGCATAAAGTAGCATTCCCAAATATAATTTTTCCTTAGATTTATTTTAAATAAAATATCAATATGAAATAGAAAAAGAAACTAAAAATATAAAAAAAAAAGAAATATTTTGGAGGAACTAATAAATGAAATCATTTCATAAAATACAATATCGTTTTTCGTAACTTTTAATTACCTTGACTGACAAGGATGATCATTTGTGATTTGTTAGTTCGGGTTGTAGTCTTGGATCACTTTAACTGGAGGCTTTTCATCAACGATTTCAAAATCACTCACGATCTTACGGCTTACCATTTCTTGTAATGCCCTGACTGAAAAAATCAGCACATTTTTAAAAGGAAGTAAATATTTACTTAAAGATCATTAAGTACAGCGAGCCCAACGATGGAATAAAAAAGCAAGAACAAATTAAAAAAAAAAAAACTTTTGAAACAAATATTATTGATAGATATGTTTAAAAGTTTGAATGTAAAAGATTATGTTAATGGGCACGATCAGGTATAAGTTCCTGCTGCCATAAGAGTCAAAACAAAATTTGCCGTCTCAACTTCTAACCGGCTCAACCAAACCGCTCTGGCTCCTCGTTTGAAATAAATATCACTTTAAAATGTCTGCTCCGAAGACAATCTTTATTTTTATTTTTATAGTAAAATTGTGTTGCTCCAGGCTCTGCCGAAAATCTTTTAGCTCTGGCAACTCTTTGTAGTATGTGTTATCGAAACGAAATAGCTCTGCAGGGATTATTTTATCAAGCAGAAATGGAAAATTGCTTTTTGAGATATTGAAAAGCGAAAATTTTTTCTTCTCTTTTATTAGACCACAGAGAAAGATCTGTGAAACAGTTATAAAATACCCTTCCTCCTTAGTAGTGCATATTTTCCTGCACGATAAAATTAGGAATTTGGAATTAGTATAAATAATGAAAGAGAAGTATAACATAAAAAGTAAAGGTATAATAGTAGAACTCTCTTTATGTTTTCTAAACCAATTTATGCTCATTTGATAAAATTAAACCAACCATGACAGTAAAAGTAGACATTATATTTAGCTTCTTACAAAATGATGACATTATATATAAATATATGTAAAGAATGAATTAACTACCTAGTGAGGCCACCACCGAAACAGACAAATCTCTGTCCACTCGTCTCCATTCATAAAAGTAGACGTCCTCTCTGTTTGCCTGTATTGTCAGGCTGGAACTGCTAAATTCACGTACCGGAGTACAGTTGGGTTCTTGATAGGCAGCTAAATCAGGGATCGAAATTACAAAACGGGCTTTCTATCAGCCAACTTGGCATTTAATATTATATATTTAATATTTGGAAGATGTAAGTATTACAATAACTGAACATGCCAATATATCAATATATGATCATGACTGACTACTTACAGCCCAAGTGAGACTCATTTGTCGGTCAGGGCCTAATAACTTCTGGAACAAAATATACGGCTGCCTTCCTGGTTTCTTTTCGTAATGAGCTGTGTGCCAACAAATTTCCTTAGCATTTGGAAAATCAATTTCCGTTACCATTTAGATAGTGAAAAGTGATCCACTAGCATTTCTGAGTGCTAATGTATGTAATATATATATATATATATATATATATATATAACATATATATATATAATATAATAATATATAATATACTTAATATATATATATATATATATATCATATGTATATATATATATGTATGTATATGCTCTGCATATATTTCAATCCAGCTTCTATTCGTTGGGAATTTTAATTTTAGGATAAAAAGCAGCACCAGGGCCTTCGACATGGAGAAACTTTATTAAATTAACGACGTTTCGGAAAAACACAATTCAGTCTTTACAGGCTAAAATGTATATAAGATGTATGTGATTTGTTTATTATTGTTATTTTATATGCGTACACAGCCTGATAATTGTGTTTTTCCGTCATTTAACAAACTCCTTAAACTATTCTATTATTTAACTCATATATATATATGTATATATATATAGTAATAACAATATGTATGGCATATATATATATATATATGCTATATATAACAATATGTATATATATAATATATATATAATATATATATAATAACTTTAACCATATATCTATAATAATAATAATAATATATATATAATATATATATATAATAATATATATATAATAACCAATAATATATATATATCTTTCTTCTCAATATGCCATATATATATATATATATATATTAATGAAACTATAAATCGCGTTGAAATTAATTAGATACGTTGAAATCTTTTCACATATAATTGTAATTTGAAGAAGATCCTAATAAAGGAACGTCAAGGGAAGTTTCTTTTCTTTACCAGGAATTTAATTGTTGAAGAGCTGAATTTCATCTATCAATATATTCGTAGCTCCTACTGAGGAATCAGGACGATATCATTGTAACCAAACAGTTAAAGATGCAAAGTCGTTTTCCCGACACTGTTGTACAAGTTGAACAAATCTTCTTTCCACCACAAACCCTACACTTTGTGTTCTTTCGTGTGCAGACCAATTTATTAGAGTCCTGCTCCAACTGGCTAAAATCTATATAGAATTAAGAATATGTGAACATTTGGAGAATATATATATATATATATATATGTATATATAATAACATATAACCAATATAAGCAATAATAATACTAACATAATAATAATATATATGTATAATATATGTATGTATATAATATAACATAATAATATAATATATGTATGCTCAGCAACAACAAAGAAACTATATATATATAAGTGCCTTAATAATAGCGCCATGGCGTAGCCAGCCAGCAGCAGTAGCCAGCCAATAATAGCCCAGCCTTAGCCAGCCAGCCTTAATGCCAGCAGCCAGTAATATGCTGCTCTAACTCTTTGCTGTAATATAATAATAATATGTATATGTATGTATATCAAAGTCTTGTAATTTAACTAAAGTAGGAACTAATAAATTATATAACCTTTTTAAAAAGAATGAGAGGTAAACTTCTTTTGCAGCTAATATCCTCTCAATGCACTCTCTCTCCTATCCACCTCTCTTCTCCCTCTCCCCTCTCTCTCCCCCATTTCCTCCACATTATCTTAATAGATCTTGTGAAGAAAAGAAAGTCAGTAACCTAATATAGTTGGTTTTTATTTTAAAATAATTTCAGGTAGATTCAATGTATTATTTTGAGTGTTTATATAGGAGAATTGTTATATGTGTTTGCGATTTACTTTGAAAGTGTTTGTTTGCATGCTGTATATGGAAGGAAATAAAATGTGGTATAGTTTCATGTGATGTTTAGTAAAGAGAGCAATCAACAGTAACTCAAAGCTATATTTTAAAATTTTTGTGTAGTTTGATTGCTTGCATAGCAGAAAAACTCAATGACCAATTCCAAGGAGACTTCTGTCTATAACAAAGAGAAAGAAGACGGAATCTTTCTGGAGATTTGCCTTAGTCACAGTTGGATATGATAGTGAATTATGATGGTGGAGGAGTTCACAATTGCAGCGGAAGACTGTCAAAAGCGTCTTGAAGAAGCTGAAATTTGATTTATAGACTAGTACTCCACTAGGAACACACATATAGGGTAGACAATCGTCTCTTCATGAGAGGAAGAGAAGGACGGGGTAAATGGCTATATTTACAATTTGCATTTACATCCAAAAATGCAACCAAACAGCTACTAATCTGCAATCTATAGAAAATATAAATAAAAAAATCGTAAGGTAATCAGTTAGTCTCACCATGTCTTGCAGAGTCTTCAGGTTTGATTGAGTGTGGGTGTTCCTGAGACAGATATCTTGAGGTTGTCACCAATAACTAAATTATCTTAGCTCTGAAAAGGAAGGTGATCACAGAGTTTATGGCACAATTAGTATATATTGCATGAAGTGCTGGAGAGATTATATTGGAATATTTTGGAGCTTGATTAAAAGGTTTACAAAAAAATCACATGAAAAACATTAGAACTTATGGCGGTTTGATTTAAAAAGTATGAAACTTACAATGGGAGAGTAGAACATCCACAATGAAGATATATATATATATATAGCATAATATATATATATATATATATATATAATATATATATATATATATATATATATATATATAACTATTGCTGCTATATATATATATATATAGCAATAACATACATAATATATATATATATATATATATATAATATATATATAACAATATAAATATATATATATCTCCATCTGCAAGGTATCTCCCTTCCTCAACCACCCAACAACAACAACACCACCCTCTCCACCAACTTCCTCATGTATATAACAACCTTAATATATAATATATAACATATATATATATATATATATATATATTAACTTAAAAGTGTAATGAATTGTATTGCCATTATATATAATCAAATGAGATTATTTTGAATATTTACTATTGTTCATTGGCGGCAATGGAAATGTCGCGGAAGGAAATATCAGCTTCATAATTGAATGAACAAGAAAGTTTTGTTTCTGGGATACAAGAGTGAAATATATTTTATTTTTTTAATAATATAATGAAAATTGAATTTCTGAACAAAGAAGGCAGGGAATGAAAATGGGATTTATTGGTTTTCTCACTTTGTAATTCCTAAATATGGTTTTCAGAAGTTTTGTCAAGCGTTTTTAAATTCTTGTAAGCTATTTATTCATGTTTCAAACTTATAAGCAATGTCCAAACAAATCAAACAACTTTCAAACAATTTCAAAAAGCTTGTCAAACATCGGGAGAAACTCAACTATGATCTTACACACTGTGTTACAAGTTACTGTATTTTTAAAACAAGAAAACTTAAAACACTAAACAAAGTTTTACAACTACCCCTACACGCGCTCCCCGTAACCACAAGCGTCTCTTGATTCGGCGTCGCATCGCGCCATCCTCCACTTTTGTATGACAGTAATACAGAACGCTGCACCTACTGGTTGACAATTAAGTTCTACCAGCAGCGTGAATCTTTCATTAGTACTGTTATCCATCTTGAATATATATATATATAGCCAGCAGCCAGTAGTAGTATATATAATATATTGTATAGTAGTAACATATAGTAACTTCAACATTCACTTTATATATATAGTAACATATGTGTATGTATGTAATACTATATAAATAATATATATGTATATATAACATATAACTTAACTATAGCTCTTTCATTTATCAACAATATATATATATAGCCATGTAACCTTAGCATATGTAACATAATATATAACTCAACTATAATATAACCTTATATATTAATAATAACCACATATAATAACATATATATTATATATAACTATATATATATATATAACAATAATAATAATAATAATATATATATATAACTTATATATATATATATACTTAGCATATATATATATATATGCTATATATAATATATATGGCAATAATAACCTTATATATATATATAAGACCTCAAACAAATCTCATGAAGCTCCACTTTTACCTAGTTTGGGAAAGAGGAGGAGGTCCTATGCTTAGAGGAGGTAATAATGTGAGCCAGTGTCAAGCCAAACCAAAGTAATGTCGTGTGTGTGTGTAATAGTGATGATATACTTAATGGCAAGTGTTTCTGGATTAACATTAAAATACTTACAGTAATACTGCCCTTCGAATATTTTTGCATTGTTGTATCTTTCTGCACACTGCTCAACTCTGAAATGTATTTTGTTCCAGCCTAGACATTTCTATCCTAAAGATTAAAATTATTATTATTATTATTATTATTATTATTATTATTAATATTATTATTAATAATATGTGTAATATTAATATGTAGTAATATTATTAATATGTATTATTGTATTCAAATTAATAACTCAAAGTTGAAAGGAGCTTGATAAGGTAATCACTCCATATCTCTCAAGTATTTTCAAGATTATTCAAATTAAAAAGTGAAATGATTCGAACTGATAGCAATCAATTTGTTGGATGAAACGCGCTTTAAGAAAGAATGTGTTTTTATATGAGCTTATAAAATGACCTCTGCCTGTGATCACTAACGTATATACCCTTCCACGCACTAGAGAAGCTTTATGTGAAGTTTCAGGAAAGAGAGACAGTACTGGTTAAATAGTTTCGAGACCCAATGTAATCGGACTTTGTGAATTGAAAGTAACGCACTAAAAGAAGTTATACTTTATGTATGTGAAAAGAACATTCTATGTACATGCACTGACGTATAGACCCCTCCGTACTACAGAAAAGCCCAGGAATGAAAGTCGGAAAAAGTCTCCAACAGAAACAATTACTAGTAGATGGTTTAGACAATTGTAATCAGGATTTGTGAATTGAAATACTTTAAGGAAGAATGTGTTATATTATGTAATACAAAGTAGAATGTTCTATGTATATGCACTATCTGTATATACCTTACTCCCTCCCAGCCACCTGAAGCTGTAATAAAGTTCAAAACCTCATGCAAGAGGAACAAGTTCTGTCTTGTAAGCCTCCTCAAAAATAAGCTATATACCTATGTATTCTTAGAGCCTGGCGTGACTGGTGAGTATTAATGTGTGTGTGTGTATTATTGTGTGTGTACTACCAATGCTATTATTATTATTATTATTATTATTATTATTATTATTGTGTATTATTAATATTATTATTTTATTTTTATTATTAATGTGTGTTAATATCATTATTATTGTAATATAATAATAGTATTATTAATGTATTATTATTAATATTATTATTAATGTATGTGTATATTAATGTATTAATATTATTATTATATTATTATTATTATTATTAATGTATTATTATTATTATTGT
>JABUQX010110501.1:0-18654 GCA_015478945.1 Trachelipus rathkii | reverse complement strand
TGGTATTAGCTGCTTCTTAAACCGTATGCAGAGTGTAGCTTAAGACTATTAGGCTCAGAAATTCTTGTTTGTCAGACGAGGAATTCTCTCTACAGTATGCAAAGATGAAAAGATGTGCTAATACGCTATTGAAAAGTAAGGGATCTTCAGAAGACGACAGAAAGCAACTCATGCTGGGAGGATAGTAATAGGCGTAGACTGTCAAATTCTGCAGAAACGCTTATGCACATGTAGGCAATTAGCAGATACTTTTCTGGATCCCAGATACAGAGACCAATTTCTTGAACCATATGTGTCATAGAGGAGTTAAGCAAGATTATTTAAGTATGCTCATACTGAGTGATGAGAAATCGATAAGGCAAAAGCAAATAGGAGAGAGAGAGAGTTGCAGAACAAGACACAGAATGTTTACACATCGCTGTTAGCGAAACCGATGCTGGCTGAAGAGTCATGACGTTTTAGTCGTGGCTTTCTATCAGGGATGAAGAGTCTTGTTCAGAGGTGCCAAAAGACACCATTATTGATTGAAGATTATCAAAAGCGAAACTCTTTGGATCAGATAAAGTTTCATTGGTTTGATGGCGTGATATTGTAAAAGTTTTCCACATCTTACAGAAATCGTCTGGGAATTCTTAGCATGCCCTTCACAAGATTGTAAGAAGTTGGTTTTAATAGACATTGAATTTCACAAGGTTGAGATGGACCCCCCGGAAATTCTATCCAGATCAGCGAGGATAGAATCAGAAAGATTAAGACATGAGGCAATTCTAGAAGTAAAAGTTGGAGGAGAATTAAAAATTGAGGTGAAATATGAAGTGTCGAGTCATCGGTATGTAAGTGGATAGAGTTAGGTGTGGCAGGTGAGAAGATCATTATGAAGAGTAGGAAATTAACTGAGGATAGAAAGAACCCTGAGGAACACCACATATTGAGAGAAAAAGAAGATGATGCCCCCATCCAGAACAGCCGATATTGAGCGATATTGAGCGAAAGTGTAAAGAGAAAGTAAAGAGAAGGAGGAAACCCAAAGGAAGAGCGCTTAGAGAGCGGTGTTGGTGCTTAGATAGTCAAATAATTTAGGATTATCAGTTGAGTCAGGAACGCAAGTCTCCCCGTATTTCCTAAGGGAGGAAAACCATAAGATCAGTAAGATAAGGAAGATATCGGCAGTAGACCTCGAGCGCGAAGCCGTACTGACGCTCGAATAGAGTGAATGAGATTCCAGATGATTAAGAATTGTAGAGTTTGAAAAAAGGAGGTTGTAAAAGATCTTAGAATACAAGTGAGAGCTATAGGATCGATAGTTGGAAGGATCAGAGCGGGTTCCTTTTTTTCGGAATAGGTTGGGAATGTGCGTGCTTCAACACTGAGGGAAAGTGTTATATTGAGGCATAGAGATATAGTAAAACGAGGGGCGGGGTCAGCACGTGAGAGCCACTGCCCTCAAAAGCTCGGGGAGAAAGACATCCAGGATGACCCATTTTCTAACGTTCATAGAATTTTTTTTTCCCCCCCCCATGGGGAAAGGGCAATGCACCCGATTCAATGTAAATCACATACCTAAGGCAGTTGACACCTGAGAGGAGGAAGGAGGAGGAAGAGGAATTTCAGAATCCTCCAGGGTTGAGTTAGAGGAAAATAGGAAGGCCCGAAGAGATTAGCCTTTTTCAGTGTGAAGAATAGCAACGTAACTATTAGATCGAATAATGAGGAGCGAAAGGCAGATTTATGGAAAGCTGTTAGAGAGTGTTTTTGGCAAGAAGGCCAGAAATATTTTGTCAGTAGGTAGAACGATATATTATATATATATATATATATATTATATATAATATTACTATATTATGTATAGTAATATAGATAATATAGCAAATATATTTATAAGACAGTCAACTCACTTAGTCAGAGCATACAGGGGGTAAGAGAAAAAGCAAAAATCTTTAATTTTTGTTTTTCTCCTCATACACTTGGACATATAAGTAAATGCAAATGGTATACATGTTATAGAGTTTGGTATTAGTGAAGGTATGGAATAGGTATTTAAAATTTTTTTTTTTTTTTTTTCTTAAAATCCAAAAACAAGAATTTTTGCAGCTTTGACCCCGTTTTGAGTACTAGTTAGAAAATGGGGTAAAAAAGACAAAAAAGGGTAAAAAAAAAATATTATGTTCTAAGGGCTCTTTCACTATCTTTAACAGATGCATTCTAGCCTAGTTTACTCTGAGTTCGTTCATGTATAGATTGCCTGAGTGTTTTTTCACACCCATACCCCTTTTGTTCTAGTTCTTCTATTTACTTTCATGAGCATTTTTTCTCCCTACGCCCCCTTGTTTTCTAGCCCTCGTCATCAATTCAGCTACTTTCCAGCTAACTTTCCAGCTTTTATGGTACTTTCATGAGCGGCATTCTATGTCTGAACCAGTCAATCACTCAGCTCCTTTCGCAGGAGCTATGCTTTCCATATTTCAGCTACTTTCCAAACTACTTTCCATATTTCCAGCTACTTTCCAAACATACTTTCGCTCAATGCTTCTGAGGCTGATTTTCGCTGAGTGCTATTGTGACTATTCCTAAAGATCATGATTGTTCACAGCCTGAACCCCGCTTTGTTCTAGGCTTTCTATGTACTTTCATGTGTTTTTCTCCGTACCCTTTGTTCTAGTGCCACCATCATCATCATGTCGGGCTACGTTTGCCAGAGCTAACTTTCCAACCGCCCCCTTTTTGTTGTTTTTGTCTTTATTGTTTAAAGCTTATTTCCCCCATGTGATGCATTCACTGATGCTATGACGTGACCATACAGCTCAGGTCATAGTTGTTCCAAGAGCTACTTTCCAGTATTTCAGTTACTTTCCAAGCTACCTTTTCAAATTTCCAGCTACTTTCCAAACTATTTTCATAGTTTTTAGCTGTTTTTCTGAGTGCTCATGTACTTTCTGGTGCTCATGTACTTTCGCTGTCAGCGTTTTTCGAACCCCTAACGCTCCGGCTGCTTTGTTCTTAGTCTTCGTGGGTATGTAACTTTCTAGACCCCTGACCGGCCCTTGTGTTCCGAAGTCAGTCGTTGCATATGAATAGCTCAGTCTTACATTGTCGAGCTATCGTTTTCAGAGACTACTCCCATACTAACACAGAACTCCCTTCTCACGTGAGATCCTGTGCTATTTGGTCTGAGTAATAATGCGATCAATCACTCAAGAGCTACTTTACAGAGCTTTTACAGAGCTCTTTTCATGTTTAAGCGGAATAACACATTCACAGGTTTAAAAAGAACTCTTTTTTTCACCAATGTTATTTGGAAATTTTGAAGTGAGGTAAAAAAAAAGATTTTTTTTGTTAGAGGACATAAAATAAATTTTTAAAAAAAATTATTGTTTGCTCCAAGTTCTCCATCAATGAGTAAGTAACTGACCCAAAAGAAATTTTTGTAGAGAGAATGTAATTACGCATTGTGACAATGGTAGCAAAAAGAGAGAGAACGGTAAAAAAGTTTTGCAGCCATTTTTTAACTGGGGTGTCCTGACGATTGTAGTTATCGCTGATTACTGTATATTTAAGGAGGCATGCCCATTTTTCTGTTTGGGGCATCTTTTATAGATAGATGGATGAAGAAGGGCATATCTAAAAGATACGTGACCCAGGAGAGAGAAAAATTATTATCAGGAAGGGGGGGAGGGGTTTTGTTTTTTTTTACCCCACCAACCCTCTAGAAACTTTTTTTACCCATCTGACTATAGTAGTAATAAATGGAATAGAGTGTTTATTAAAGGAAATTATAAGATTGTAACAGAACATAGATATCAAAGAAAAGAGAATTTGAACATTAAAGAGAATTTGTTTAGACGACTAAACTACAGTTTATTATATAGGAGAAATGACTTTAAAGATGTAAATAATGGCCGTTCCCGGTGGCTGCCATTCGTTCAATACAAACTTTCTTCAAGCTGCCGCAACAAATATGGGTTCTACTGCCTTCCACGTTAATTTGAATTATAAACCAGTTGAACATGAAAAAAAAAGACAGGAATTAATAACAATCCTAGTGTTAGAATGAAAAAAAATGTATACTTATTTCGGAATGATTTATTTCTCACCTTAATTACCCACAATTAAACCTTGGTCAACACCTATAACTCTGTCACTTACAAAAGAATTTTTACCACAAAATTATTATTATAAAAGAGAATATTAATGTGAATAAAACCCCAAGAATAACCTAAATACCATTTAATGGAAACAATTTCACAGAAATATGTACAACAAGAAAAATTTATTGGTATCTTCCTTTATACCCATACACAGAATACAGTAATAAGAAAAAAATAGTTAATTTTTATGTTTATTATTGGTTTTTACTTAGTTTACGACTCTGATACACAAAATGTTATCGACTTACAAGACGTTTATTTCGCGCGCCTACGACTATTAGTGCACTAATCGCAACCGCGATGGTTGTGGATTCGAACCCGCACGAATGTCGACTTCGACTCCCTCATCCACTATGACTCCTAGTCTGAGGTTTATAACCCCTTTTTTTTTTATCTCTACTCTCCAAACTCCTTTTCAGCTCTGGTTTCTCAGGCTCCAAAATTTATTACCGGCTCTGGCTCTAGTGTTATTGCCTGCTCTGGCTCTAGAGTTATTGCCTGCTCTGGCTCTAGAGTTATTGCCTGCTCTGGCTCTAGGATTACACAATATGTAGTGTAATACTTTATATATTTATGGTAATAATTTATAGATTTTTTTTTTATTTATGTTAAGTTGGGCATGGGTAATATCTTAGAAATTTACAATCAATTATAAAGAAATAATAGATAAGGGAACATATTTCATACAAACAAAAAAAACAATTTTTTAACAAGGGGATTGATATAAACAAATTATAAACAAATTAGAAGAGGGGATTGATATAAACTAATTATAAACAAATTAGAAGAGGGGATTGATATAAACTAATTAGAAACAATTTAGAAGAAGAGATTTATATAAACTAATTAGAAACAATTTAGAAGAAGAGATTTATATAAATTAATTAGAAGGGGGATTGATACTAATAATAATTTAACCTATACTAATAGAAAGAAACAATAAATATTCTCTTAAGACAGATAGAAAGACAGAATGACAAGTCCAGTACAAATTTATAAATTAATGATTGGTAGTATTGGTCCAAAAAAAATAATAGAGATCATAGGAATACCAACTACTAAAGGCACTTCGTTATAGAAGATCAGCAAAAATCGCTTTAAGTAATATTGAACACATCACAAACATTTGACAACCATTGTTGTTTATGATATTTATCATCCGTTTTATAATTTAACACAATTATATAATAATAATTATTATTTTATTTTCTGTTGGTTATTTTTGTTCTCCACTCACATAATGTTTATGAATGGTTTATTTTATCATATAACTTTTTATTAAACTAAAAATCTTTATTCCATTATCACACCTTCATTTTTGTTAAGTAAGGTACGTTTCAACAACTGGAATAAATCACAAGAGTCCAGTCTCTTGCAAGAATGAATTGAAAGGAGCGAACTGTCCACTTCAAGAAAAATATACCTGCTCACAGACCCAAACCAGAAACCTGGGGGGGGGGGAGAAGTGAATACAGGTATTCCCTATTATTGACCATAATAATGTGATGTAATCATATAAATTTTATCATTGTACAAAAAACCAACGTGATATAAGAGCTACAAGAACTACAAATGGCTAACTTACCCCTGAAACAGAGGTTTCTCTCAAAACTGCTAAAGTTTGAATAATTGAGGAAAAAGGTGGTTCAGATCTTGATCGGTGATCATTAACACAGGAAAAGAAAATATATTCCCTTCCCTTCTCCTAAATTAATGGAAAGATAACAGAAATGTGGCGATATACAAGCTGGCCTGCACAAAAACTCATTCATATACCAAATGACATCATTTATAGTTAATCTCAATTTGCGTTTTCTTGCCTTGCAACTTACATACATAAACTAAAAACAATAGAATATCCACTATATAAAACTTCTATATAATCATTACAATGTTGGTTAGTGAGATGAATGAGCTGTAAAAAGAAGAAAAAATATTACAATACTATATATTCATATATATATATAATATACTATATATATATATATAATTTATTATACTATATATATATTATATACTATAATATATATATATATATATATATATATGATAATATATATATTTACTTACTATATTATATATTATATATATATATATATATAATATATATATTATTATATATAATATTATATCATATATATATATATATTATTATATATTATATATACTAATATTATATATACTTGTTATATATACCGTATATATCTATATATATACTATATATATATATATACATTATATATATATATATATATATATATATTTAACACTATATATAATATATATATATATATATTATATATATATACTAAATTCTAGATATATGTATATATATACTATATACTATATAGTTATATATATAATATATATTATTAATATATATTCACACATATTATAAATGTATATATATATTATAATATTATATACTATATATATATATACTATATATATATAAATACAATATAATATATCATTATATTTATATTATTATTACATTATATATTATATATTATCACTTAAAGTATATTACTATATACATATATATATATATAATACCGTCATATATATTATATATATATATATATATTAGTTATTATATATTATATATATATAGTAATAATACTAATATATATATATATATACTATATATATAATAATATATATATATATACTACCCTCCTATATATATATAAATACTATATATATACTATACTAATATACTATATATAATATATATATACTATATAGTACTATATATATATATATACATATATAGACTATAACTGTTCAATAAATTAATGGCAAACCACTGGTTCACTGATGTCATTTAACAGGTATAGAGAAATGGCACCAGGAACACTGTGTAACCTGTATTACTGCAAATACCATCAGTATCAGGAACGCAGTAGTACAACAGATGTTAAGAGTGTGGGGTGTCATAGGTCGCCATCGCTAAATTAAGGTAAACTGACAAACCAGTTATTCCAGCCTTTAGCGATTGTGAAAGTTATTGGCGAATATGAATGCCTGAGTAGATGCGTCCCAATTAGGTGGAATTTTAGTCACGGCAACCATGAAAAAGGACATTTGCGCGTCACTAGCGCATTGTTAGATGGCGTAACAGTTATGTACCTACATCCCATGCAGGTAAAACCGGATTACTTGTGAACTTGTCGATGTTTGGTGTCTGTGGTGTATCGCACATAGCCATTGCACCGGGTCGTGCAGCCCGACCGCGTACCACGACTACCTAAGGAGCATGAATGCGGCCGGGGCCGAGCAGGCGCACGCGCCACCGACCGCGTGAAGACCTTTTATTGACGTATGCCTAGCCCGTAAGAGACGCCATACAACCACGCAAGGCAACTTCAAAACCAGCTTAACAGACGGATACATGGGCCCGCTGTGAGGGATAAACAAATAAGTTGACTCCTAGCGGAACAATACCACAACACACAGGGAGCATCGCGCGGACACGACACTAGCATTTGCCGGGATCACCTACGTTGGAACCGTCGGTGATTGGGCAAATGTGCTGTTTACGGATGAGTCCAGAGTAAGTCTCTGCACCTCCGATCGACGATCATAGATGGTCTGTCGACGGACCTAATGAGAAGTGAAGCGCAATTTAATATGCGGGGAAGTATTTGTCATTTGGAGGAAGTCATTTCATAATCTCTGGGGAGGCATATCTTTACTGGGTCGGTATACAGCGACGTTGCAGCTCCTAGATGGCGGTTCCCCGAACTGGGCCGCACGGTAACACATCACAGACATTCCCACATACCTTGACCATACGTCGTTTTGCCATATGCCTCCCTCACATCGCGTGACGGAATCTGTCCTAATACCGCAATTGAACAAACGCAAGACCTCACAAGACCAGAATGTCACCCGAATACTTAAAATGACTCGGCAAAATCAGAACATTGGATGTGAGCCAGCATTCAGTTTCAACCTAAACACACCTCACCACAATTGAACGTGTATGGAACATGTAGAATCGACGTTGCGACAGCTGCACCACCGCAGGCGGTGATCTGTGTGGCGTGTTTATCAGATTTCAGTGGAGTACCATTTGCACTTCATGACGAGCATGCCACGAACGGTGACAGCCATCATCCGTACAGGAGTTGTCCATACACGTTATTATTGAGTAACACCATCCGCACACGAACCCTTCACCTGCGATAGTATGTCCTAAGTTTGGAGGAAAACGCATAATCGCCATATTACGATTACCCTCTCGCCAAGCCCCCCAAGGATTACTTTAGGGCTTCTCGACAATCTTAACACCTATAATGTTGCATCATCGAATGCCGTGCATAATCATTCCATCATAATAAATGTTACACAGAAATTATTTCGAAATATTGATAACATCTGTTACTGTTCAAATGACTAGTGTGCGTTTAATTTCGAATGAGTTTAGTATATATATCTCCTTTGAACTTTTCATGGGGATTGGCTTTTTGAGTACTAAGCAATTATGGAATGAGAAGACCCGGGCTTTATAAGCTAGACTTGATACAGTTCTTTTATTGGACACGTGAATGGCCTAGTGATAAGAACGCGTCATCCGTTACTGTTTAAACTCCAGAAACGCGCCTCCAATTTTCTAGCTACATAAAGGATAGAGCTTCTCTAACATATGCGCTAATAAAGACCCGATAAATATATTATTATTATACCTTATATATATACTTATATACGATAATATATATGATATATATATATATATTATATATATATATAATTATATATAGCGGTAGGGTATATAATTAATATCACGTATATAACTACTCACTATTTATATATAATACAGTAGTAACTACTATATATAATATATATAGTATTATATATATATAATATATAATATATATATATATACTACTAATATATATATATATATATAATATATTACTATATCATAATATAATCTATATATATTATATATCTTAAATCGGCCTTACTCATTATCATAGTACTATATATACTATATATAACTGACTACTATATATGAGTATATACTCCTATATATAATACGTATATATATACATATCCATATACTCAAATAATTATATATGCCTCTAGCTGAGCTACTCAGCAATTAGTGACGGGAAGAGCCGGGGGCCTTTATAAGCCTAAGACTTGAAACTTCTTTTTGGGAAACGTGATTGGCCCTAGTGGATAGAAGCCCGGTTCACTGTTTAACTAAGCGACGCGCCAGTTCACAGTGTTTGAATCCCGCTGCTCGAGCGAGAGTAAAATTCTCCTTTTACATTCATTCATTTATCATACTCCTCATATTATAATATCACTATTGATATATATATATATCATAGTATATAATAATATATATAACCGTACATATCTATATAGGCTATGACTTATACTACATATCATCATATATAATATGACATATATATATTATACGTATACCATATATATATATACTAATATATATAGTAACTTATATATGATATACTCTATATATATATATTATTCGTACTCGTTTCTTTTACGGCTTTACTATACTAATATATATATATTTCTTTCTTCTTTCTTCTTTTCTTTTCACCTACCTCTTCATTCCCAAGACTGGGAGTACGGTGCGCTACAAGCATCGGAAAAGAAAAGCAGTTAGAGAATATGACAAAAGCAGTGATGACAAATGGGTCGAAAAGAAAGCCAGCCTTACGCCCACTTTACACCATTAATTACTGAAACTTCGTCACAGACAGAAAATTCACTCCCTAGAGCTTCATGGCGACCGCGACGGGCCCTCACTATGGCAACTCGTCAATGTAAGGTTCATCCCCCTGCCCAGGCTGGGCCAACAACCATGCCCCCAACCAAAACCCGCCATTTCTCTCCTATCACGCACCTTTATTCTGCCTCTGCCAAACTCACATTTCTCTCTTTCCAGACATTCTTTAGAATTTCTTCCATCTTCTCTTCGTCTCCCAAGACCGTCGGTTTCCCAACACACTCACCACTCACGACATCCGCTCTAGACAAAGTCCCGACTATCACATTCATCCTTATTCCACTATGACCAAACCATCTCAATCCGATACTTTCATTTATTCTCTCATTTATCCCTTGCTTCACACAAACAACTCTCTAATAAGTTTCATTCCTCATTTTAATTCTTCATCACACCTACCGCATGCCCCTAAGATTGGCCCATCTGAAACACAATTGAATCTTCTAGATCCGTATACTTTCTTATCCAGACCATAATCTCACTACCATACAATAACACCAGTAACAATATAGCAGTGCTGCCTCATGTAAGAACATAGCGCACTCAAAGACTTAGTCCCTTCTGACATTCACCAACGATTTAATGCACCAGCAACCTTCCTGCCATTCACAACTTTCCCATTACACACCCTGCATCATCCGTTTCCCTTCTCATCCAACACTCCTACTATATGTGTAAACTCAGACACTTGCTCCAAGCTGCTCATCCACTAAACATAACTACACACTGTAGGGAAATCTTTCCTCCACATACAACCATAACCTTACTCTTATCTACGTGTTACTTTTCAAAACCCCTCCTGTTTTACATACCCTGCCAATTGCTCTCTACCAATCTCTTCAAAAACTCTCTCTTCAGACCTCGCCCAGCTTAGTACCCAAAAATCATCCAGTCACATATTAATAGCTAGGCACCCTCCACTCATCTGCCATTCTCCATCATTCTAACACCATTCCTGCCATCCTTCACCTCGAATTCTTTTCAAACCCCATCATATACCAGGGACTTGTAGCGGTACACTTTTTTCCACCTTATTTTTACACTCTTGTTGAGCTTAGTTCATTTTTTATTTTACTCTTTTTAAGCAATTTTACACTTTCTTCCTTTTTTGGGGCAATTGTTGGTTTTTTTGAGATATCTTTTTCTTCTGTTTACCTGTGAAATTAAAAAAATGTCGATCAGCGCGCAAAAACAGTTTATTGAACTCAAGAACTGGATAACATAGGTAAATAAATTTGTTTAAATTTTAATTTTCAGGTTGTTTAAAATATTTAAAAATAATAATTGAAGAAAGTTTTTTTTGAAATTTAAATTTTGAAGATGGGAGATGTAAGTTTTCAAATGTCTGATGAAAAGAACTGATCCTCAAGGCTCAAAATTAGTGAGTGGGGAAAGAAACAGTTCAGACAGCGAAATGTTTTGTAAAATATGCATTTGAAATGCATAACATTTCCTCAAATGGCTTCCAGGCAGTTATACAACATTTCAAGAAAGCAGTTCAGCAGTTCATATCAATTACAGCCAAGTTAAATTAAACAAAGATCAGTTATAATCACTAGAGAAAGTTGTAATTGTAAATCAAAACTTACCTTATTTCTCTAACTCCAGAGCTTCCTTAAGGACGTTTAGCAAATAACAAATCCCTTCCCACTTTCCATATACAAATAGAAAAAACAAGGAGACTCGAAGATGAAGCTGCAAAGGCTGAACAAGACCAAAAAAATTGCTGAAGAGGAAAACAAAAAATAACTTGACCAAAAAAAGGAAAAAAATTTCTGATTATGAACAAATGCTGAAGAACAGCTACGGAAAAGAAAGGCAGAGCAAAAGCTAAGGGCAGGCAAACTGTTATTGGAAGCTAAAGAAAGATTGAAGAGAGCTTTAAAATAAAAAGTTTTAGTGAAGCAAGCTTGGCCAAAGCGATGCTGGAAGGTGTCAATAATGTTTAAGAAAGGAGAATCTGAAGAAAGAAAACGTGGTGTGGAAAATTTTCAGGTTGCTGTTGAAAAACGAAAAAACAAGTCTCATTTTCAGACTTTTTCAAAAAGGTTTAATTGTATTTATTTTAATATAATTATCTATCTTGTTCTTCTGAACCAAATACAGTAATTGTATTTTCAAGTATAGTATTATACTCACCATTTCTATATTTTATGACTTTCTAAAACTAACATATTTGTTATACCTATATACTTTTCATCTTCCTGTTATTTATATTTAAACCTACTTCGTAGTTCTTAGCATCTCTAAATATTAAGTAAATAGCATGTGGTTATATTAAATAAATAAATTAGGTCACATTGAATTTAGTAATGGAAATTGTAAATTCTTTCAATTTCTCAAAAATATGGTAATAATTCTAAAAAGTTTAGTTCACCTTTTTGCACTTTTTAAAGTATTTTAGTGATATATTTTTTTTTTTTCTTTCAACAATATTTTATTCACTTTTTAAACTTTTTTGATAAGAAACACGCTACAAGCCCTGATATATACAAATGAATAAACCAAGGAGACATAACACACCCTGTCTCACTCCGCTATTAATCCTCCTAAACCAATCAACCATTGACCACCATGTATTCTTAAACACCTTCCACTATCGTCATACATACTTTTGATTCCATTCAGAGCACCTACCACCAACACCACCTATCAACAACCTATCAAACGCCTATTTACTCTATCATTCACGCCACTAGTCTTGCAAATCCATAACCTAAATATAATTATATTCTTCTTCTCCCTCCATTTTCTCAATCATTGTTTTATGTATTAAAAGATTCTGATCCCACCTATCCTCTCACCACTCACTAAAACGCCACCTATGTTCTTCACCATCAGTCCAGTCTCAGTCAGCTCGACACGCACTCTCTTCGACCAAAATGCCGCAATTATAACCTTCCCTACAACACTCAATCAAACCTATTCCCTATAACTTTCTACAGTTCCCCTTCTCCCCCTTCACCCTTATACAAGGTAACTATTACGCTGTCTCCTCCTAATCCGTTGAACTATAAACCCCAAAAAAGCTTTATTACACAACTTCCGAAATCCAATCAATCACCATCTCGCCTCGCTCTTGATACTATTTCACCAGTAATTTCATCTATACCTGCAGATTTACATTCTTCAACTTTCTCACTCTACCCTTACCTCCTCCTTACTTAATTAAACCTCATCCCCAAACCTATTCCTTCTTGCTACACCATCAAACCACACACATTCACCTAACACCTTCATCAATTACTGCCAATATTATGCATATTTCGAAGTGTTCTTCTTCCACACTCCCCTCACCATCCATTCACAGTTACCAAAAAGCACAAATCCCTCTCTCCAATCTCTTCCTAAGAGACCAACTCTTTCTTCATTCTTAACCTTCGCGCTTCCTTCCAGAAGAGCTTCCTCATTCTTATAAGTCAACATTCATCCTCCTATCCAAACCTGTTCATTTACCTCTTGTTTTCTCCTACTATGCACCTTTAGTATTTCGTTTTTCCCTCCTTATCATTTAATCCAAGAGACATCTTATCCTTTTGAACTATCTTTGCTTTTTAGTACATTTCAACACGCTTCTTTTCTACCTTTAAACGCTTTCATCACCTCTTCATTCCACCATTCGCTGTACAATTCTTACTTCCTACTTTTAGCACATCCACACACTTCCTCTGAAGCTACTAACAGTATATATATATAATCAGTTATATTAACTAATATATTTACTATATATATACTATATATATATATATTTAATCTATTCAGTTATATATATATATATAAGTATACCTACATACATACATACACATATGTATTAGATACTATATATATAATAATTATATATTTATACTATATATACTTATTAAATATATATATATAATATATATACTATAGTTATACTATATATATATATATATACTAGTAATATATTTACATATATAATTATATATATACTATATATATACTAATATACTATAATACTATAATATTACTATATATATATATAAAGAATATGAAAATTTAAACTTAATTTTAATTTTTTTGCAATTTTGTTTTGCATATGAAAAAAAATTATCTTCTATCACTACCCAAATATTTTACCAGAAATTCACCAAGTATCTAACAATAAATTTTGTTCTATTTTTATATTTATAAATGCCAGAGGATCTGCTCTAGACACTTACATTCTAAAAAAAATCTTTATAATTAGTGGGACTATAGTTTCTCTTTCAAAAATATATTTTTAAGCAAATTAATTCTTATATTTAATTGAGTCCTAGTATTGAGGTTACAGATATTTCGTAATCTGACCAATGGAAAATAATAATGCAGATCCACAAAAGAGGCTGCGAGTCTTGTAGAGTGATTGGGGGACTTGGATTATCAGGAGCGGGGGCTTACGTTGCTTATTATGGTTCCAAAAGTCCTCATCAGGTTGCTAGAATAGTATCATATTCATTTGCTGGAGGTTAGTAACTGCTGTAAAAGTATTATTGATATATTTTTAAACATCAAAAATAATTTTTATTTACCTTTATTCTTTTTCCTTTTTCTTCCTTTGATATCTTGTACACTGTGTCTTGTTTAATTTATTAATTGTAGAGGTAATGTAGAATTGTGTAAAAGTATTGAAATTCTTTGATATCGTACTAACTAATTAAATAATACAGCAGAAACTTTTTAATATATTCAGATATTGTTTTAATAAATTATAAAAGTCCATGATTTACATCAAGGTTTCTTAACATATGAGTTGTGACCCACACTTGTATCACTGTAATTTCTTAGAGAGAAAAATTAAAGGGTTAATTTTTTTTCCTTCATATTTAACTAGTGTAAAACAATTGGTTTAATTAATTTTGTATAATAATATTTAAATACTATACTTTTAATTTCAACATAGGCTCATAGGTTGTGAATTTCATCGTTTTGTTGACTTTGAATAGTGGCCAAAGAAGGATCAGAACTTCTGATTTACAGCATTTAACTTCACCAGAAAATTACTAACTTAACCATGGTGAATTATTTTACTCTCTGAATTTTAAGATTTACTAAATAAAACAACATTTTAGTATAAAAAATAAAATAAAATAAAGCTGCTACATAGCTTTACAAATTCTTAGGGTATTTTATCATAACAAACTTTTTTGTCGTTATTAAACACTATATCACCGACTGCTGCTATTTCTTAAGTTTTACTGATTAACCCACTTTCGTTTCTGAAGTGTTGCCTTTCTACGTAACACTTTCTTCTTTGATCACCCTACATTCTTGTCCCTATTTACATAGCACCATTTCTTCTTGCTCATTAATCGTTTAATACATAACCGACTCTTTTCCAGCGTAGGTTCGTATTGCTACATTAACCACTTTTTTTTTCTCTCTTGTCTTAACATACACCACTTTTGTTCTTAGGTCGCGTCTTACACTAATACATTCTTCACTTCGCTTTCCTCATAAAGCATCGAATATTTTGAGCAAATATCTCTAAATATAATTTCTACTTTTCCATCATATTTAGTGAGGATTAAGTAAAGAAATAGTTGGCGAAACTCAAAATCCTTTATTAAAATTGTACGAGTTTATTTATTATATTGGCTTCCTTTGTAAAGCTTTGTTTTTTTTCAAAAAGCATTCAACCTAATATTGCACTGACCCTATTCAAGGATAATAAATTTTTATCTTTCGGTCAACTAATTAGCCCAGTAAGCAACTAATTGTTTACTATTTCACATATTCTGTATATTTCTGTGCTCTTGCACCATTTAGTCAGCTATTTTTTTTTTAAATTATGCACAATAATTCATCCAGAATTGGGGCACTTTATAGACCTGGCCAGAGTCAGAAATTAAATATAGAAATGGTGGAGGAAATTAGAGGCAACCCATCCACAATAAAGAAAAAGGATATATACATTAATGGTAGGTAGTAGTATTTAAATTTTCCCTATCGAAATCGTTGTGGATTCCATTGACTAAGTATGCAATGTCTCGAATTCTATAAAATGTAAAATCTATACACATCATGGTAACTAGCCACCAACATTGTTTGTGAGTCAAGGTGGCCTCCAATGAGATACCTATAAGAAGTATACAATCAATTTTAAGATTTAGTATCGAGTACTGACAAACGATGATAGTATAGTGGACAAATTCAGGTGCTAGTAACCATTATATATAAAAAAACTACCTTTTAACATGCTTTATCCCCTTTCTCAGAATGGTAACACGGCGCGAGACTACAGGAATATCTGAACTTTACAAGGCCGTCATGCTATCCTCAATACCCCGCAGCCAACGTGTCCAGCAGTCGAGATTTGAATTCTCTAGCTCCCCCACGGTAGATTTTAAAACTCACAACTGCTACGAGGAGAAATATGTACCAAGGCGTCTTCTCGTAAGAGGAGGTGATTGACCTCCTGCGCCCACGAGACGTTATATTAGATTTAATTAAACGTTAGTATTTGGACACAATTGCGTTAATAGAATTATTTTAAGATTTAATTATTATAACAATTTCGATTCCAACTCGACGTAATTGACTGTTATAAGGTGTTTTAAAGACCGAGAGTTGTTTTGTCATGGTGGGAATGTTTCAATCAAATTTTTACAATATTCAGTCAGTGTTTTAAAGATGGATCCATTAGTCTATTAGTGTGAAAACTTAGTTGATTGGAATAGAGAGATTGAGAGAGAAATCCGGTGAAGAGCGATAGCCTGTTTTAGAAAAATTTAAGCGTAACAGTAGCTAGTAGAGAGGTTGAAAAGACGAGCAAAATATAATTAATTAAATGTACTTAATTAACTTTATTAAAAAAGCAAAAGGTAGCAAAAATTTTAATTTAGCAAAAAAAATCATAATAGGACTTTAACAGTATGTTTAAACTACTGTTTAAATGTAAAATTAAAAATAGGATAATTGGTTCACATACCAATTTGGCGCCCACCTTCATGTTATAGATGAGTTAGACACTTCGCCGTCATTAAAACATTTCCTTGCTTATTTTTGAACCTTGATGTTTAACAGAGGAAAACTTGCGCCTCATGACAGCTCACTCCGCACCGAGAGTACTTAAATCTCTCCAATCCTCTCATATACCACTGTCAATCTTAATAGGCTTATACAACGTCTTAAAATTGACACGTACAGAAAATTAAATTTTTTAATTGGACCATATTATTCCCAAGTTAAAGGCTGCCCGGTCCTGAATGTGTATATCACGATAGGAATTATAAAGAGGGAATTACCAGTATTGCATCAATATCATTATGTCAATGTACAATTTACTCTCTTAAAAGCTTCCTATTAGTCATCAGTTAGCCAAACTGATGCTGAGATCCTGAAAATACTAACCACGTTTCCCTAATTATATAAATACGTTATTAGATTTGCCGTAAATTTAGGCTACAGTTAACAGGCATTTCTGATTATTTTTTTTTTTTATTATTTTTTTTTTTTTTAATGAAATTATCAACGATGGAGAGACTGCCCATAGATGTGATATACTGTCTTACTTTACTTTTGCATCAACCGGATCTAACTCTGTACTAAGACTGGATGCTAAAAGCTTACTAAATGTTGGTATATACGATTGAAATGCAATGCTGTTAGATTAAAGCTAGTCCGTTGACAGCTACAAAATGTTAATGTATTTAATGAATGTCTACAAGTGCATCCCATGCGGAAATGGTGACCTCACCAAGGTTTCAGATGTCCATAGAGAATTCCTCCCAGGGAGGATAATAACAGATCAGTCGTATCCCCACAAGGTTCCAGTGCTGACCCTACCACTATTGTCACTCATACTTAAATGTATAAAGGTTCTAAGTTTGTAGGATTGTAAATACTTTTCAGTGATTTATGAACAATTTGAGTGCAAATGATACAAAACTATTGAACAAGATACATTGGCAATAAAATTTACAAATTTAAAAATGTAAGAGTTTTCATGTAGGTTACTCGAATGAAAGATTTCAAGCTGCGATCCATAAATGAAATTTTCTAAGTCTGTGGACCCAAGAAACATAATAATATGCGCAGTGTGATTTTCATCAAGCCCCAGATCAACAAATCGAGTGTTCGCATCTATAGGAATAGACAACAAACTCCAAACGTTGTCTTCAGGTAACTGCTAACTAAATCCGCCCAATGTTGTTAACAAGAGCAAGGAGTTTATAATCTATATAATAACTACGTTAGGCCAGTATTAGAATATTGTACACAAATTTGGGTCCCTTATTTAAGAAAAGACAGATATGCTGGAGAGAGTGCAACTGACAGCAACAAGGATGATTCCTGTCTTTGAGAAGAGACAGAGAGTTTAAGAATGTTTAAATCGAAAAGTGATTTCTTAGTGAGATATGATACGTTCAAAATTTTCACAACTCTCGGTAATATTATCGAGATCAATAAATTCTTTTTACTGAAGGGAGACCAGGGGGCATAATCAAAAAGTTAAAAAGAAGGCAGTCTATCTTGATATAAGGAAATACTAATTCCTTAATAGTTGTTAATGTTTTTTTTTAAATGGAATGTTTGTCGCTGGAAGTTAATTTAATATTTGTGATTCACTTGCAACATTTAAACAAGGACTGAATAGGTATATGAATGGTCTGAGTTTCATGACTAAGCCTAATTGCTAGGTTTGCAATTAGTTATTAAAGTTAACCTGAATGAGTGAGATGACTATAGTCCAATTAAATGACCAGAAATGTATAATCATTATATAGCTATAGTTTAGCT
>JABUQX010110500.1:0-26025 GCA_015478945.1 Trachelipus rathkii | reverse complement strand
TTTAAATACAAAAGAACAGTAATTATTTAAAAATATCGTACTTTTTTTACGCATCGACGTTGGCAGCTCCCGCGAAAAACAGCGAACGTCTCGATATTTTGCTGTAGTGCAAAAATTCTACCCCGAAAAAAGAGAAACCGTTGTTACGGCCAACAGAGATCCAGTATTAGTCAAATGTACTGCATTGTTATTCCAATTATAGTTAGGTTGAGATTGTACTGCAACGTCATCCAGATAGATAGATTTGTGGGTCAGCTTTATAGAATTTAGGCCCCCTGTATCAAACAAACTAGAAAGCTACATAAAAAAAACTGAATACATTTTTGAAATCAGCGAACAGTTTAATAGCAGGAAAGAAGAAAATAAAAGAAAGTGGGTTAAAAAAAAAAATAATTAAAGTTTCGATGTACGACAATTCTCGCGTTCCCCAAATTTCTCAGACATCCGCATTACCATGCGCAGATATCTGAAATTACAGACTTGTCCAACCTGAAATAAAAAAATATATATTTATTAATTATTAACGTAAATTATTCTCAGTGGGCTAATTTAAAATGTTTCCGCCCCCCCCCCCCGTGAGCTGGTGAAATATTTTTAAAAATAAAAAACATTGTTTTAGTTAATAACTGAAAAAAATAATTTTAAAGTTAAAACCTTAAAATACTGAAAAAAATATAAAGAAATATATTATAATATATTTTTTATGGTAACAAATGATGATATCTTAGTTTTTGGAATTATTTATTTCTTCAAATAATTATTAATCTTTTTCCCACATTTAAATTGCTGCTTCTAAAATTCAAAAATATATTCAGTTTTAGTAAAGCCTATGCGCAAGTTTTTAGATAGAGGGCCCAATCTAAACACTGGCGGTTGGAGTTTTAACTTCCTCTAAGTTCATAGGTTATGATATGTTTTTTAGTGTAGTACAAATCTGTAATGAAAAAAAAAAACAATACGAACGTATATATTACCAGAAACATTATTGTTAGCTTTTCCTGATATCTGTAACCAGATTCTAGCAAATATGCGTTTTCATTTTGCATGCATAATGCACTTTTTTCCTTACTTTATAATTTATTTAATATTTCATATTTCGATCTTTTCCGTTCTCACCTTACTTAATCTCAGTATCATATACTTAATATAATGAAAAAAAAGTTATAAGCACAGAAAACTTATAAGTACATATATTATATCACAACAAAAGCAAAAAACTACTCAAATAGAACAATTTACTGTCCTCAAAACCCCGTGTCAAAATTGAGCATGTAAGTAGACAAACTGTGTATCTTAGGTTTAAAAAGAAAAAATAATCTCAAATAAGGAGTTTCTCATTCGATTATATCGAAACTTGATGTAAACAAGTTACTCTATTTGTAATAGTTTTGAGCTCAATTTTGACACCATTCTGAGACCCTTAATACTGCTTCACTTTATAATACTTCCTTAAGAAAACGTAATATCTTTATATATATATAGTTATATATATATATATATATTATATATATATATATATATACTATAGTATATAAAATTATAATATTATCTATATATAAATATATATATATTAATATAAATTTATATTATATTATACAGGCGCGCTCTCCTAAAAAATATTTGTAGTTGCATTTTGCATTTTACTCACAACACACACACACAACCACACCACAATATATTATATATATAATATATATATAATAATATATAATATATATATAATAATATAATATAATAATATATAATTACATATTATAAATATAGATATATAATTATATATATAATATATATATATACATATATAATAATATATATATTATATATATATAATATATATAATATATATATTATATATATATATAATATATATATAATGATTATATATAATATATATAATAGTATATGTGTTGTGTGTGTGTGTGCGCGTGAGTGCGTGTGTTTCAAAAAAGAGAGCATTGATGACCTTAAAGCATACATCTCAGAAAAATAAAAAAAAACTTACAATAATTTTAAAAAAAGTTATGTAAATTACCTTAACATATTTATTTAAAAAGAAAGTCCCTTCTTCTATCTTTTGATAGAGCAAATTTATCAATCACTTATTATTAAAATCTTGTATGCCCAAAATAAAGTCTTTTTCGATCGAAAGCATATAAGGCGGAATGTCTTTCTTGCCTCATGGTGTTTCTAATTTAAATTTAATCCCTTTGAAATAAGGAAAACAGCCCTCTGCTTTGACGTGTCATCGGAATGTTATTAACAAACTTCAATAGTTCACCACTTTACTAAAAGTGCTTCCAAGGATTTTCATGTAATGAATCGAATAAAGCTATGGCTCCCGACATAGAACGAAATTCTACTAGGCCTATAAATTATAATATAGTTCTGTTTAAGTTTCTTTATGTCAATTAAAGTGTACACTTTACAGGTTTCATCTACATTTTCTCTCAGAAAGAAATAACCGGGCCAACAATTAAAGTCCTGAGAATGTAAATCTAAACTTTATATTCTGACAAATAATTGAGATATGATTGATAGAGGGATTTGCAGGGTGTGTAAAAGGATGTTTGAAAGTAAACGTAGATAGAAGCAAGGTTATGGTTTTGAGTGAAGAGAGTCCTCGGAGCGGAGTTTATGTTGGATGGTGAGCAACATGAACAAGTGTCTGAGTTTAAATATTTAGATATGTGTTGGATGAAAAAACGGATGCTGGAGAGTGTAGTAAGAAAGTTGTGAATGAGGCAGGTAGCACGCTGCTATTAAATCCTTGCGTAGATGTAAGACTAATGTTGAGTGCGCATATAGCGTCTGCATGAAGTATGTTGTACCTGTGTTAATGTACAGTAATGAAAACTATGATGTCGAATAAGAGGTATAGATCTAAATAACACAATGTTTTCGATGACAATCTTAGGTGTGATTAAGTTGGGACGAATGATAAACATGAGGACTGAACGTATTAGAGGTTGGTGGTGTAAGAAAGAGTAAATGAGAATAACACGAGATACATTGAGTGGTTGGTCATGTGAAAGGATGATTGATAGTCGCGTGGTTAAACGGGTGTATAGTGGTGAGTGTGTGGGAATCGACCAGCTGGAGACCGAAGAAAAAAGTGGATTAGTCAGTAATAGAATGCCTGAAGGAGAGAATATGCCTGTGGGAGAGGAATGTGAGTTTGCAGAGACGAGAAGAAAGTGCATACCCATAGAGTGAATTGTCGGGTTTCTAGAAGACGTATCTCGCTGCTGGTTTTCAGCGAATAAACCCCACAGTGAGAGAATAGCAGCATTTCGCCGCACCGTGTCTAGTCACAAATTTTCTTAGAAGAAAGCCTAAGAGGGAAGAAGTATTACACTAAGCAAGTGCAATCGCGCCTGACGACAGTACATACTGCATAACGATCGGCGCGTAACCATAGGACGTTTTGTCATCGCTTTTAGCTACTCGACCCTCCTTGTGGTGTGTTGGAAATGTGTCTCTTCTTTCTACTCGAATACAGAGTACAAATATATGCGACCACCTACTACGTATATCCGTAAAGCCATTTCGCCTTGTACTTCACGACACTTACAGCTATCCGTTACAGACGACCTCGAAGTCAATAACGTCTATATTCGATTACTCTCTCTATATATATAAAAAAATAATTAAATAAAATAAAATAGTACGATATCTAATAGACTCATCGAATCGACACAATCGAACGAAAACTGATCGCAAAATATAGAGAGTAAACGAGACATCCACGATAGAGAAATGACGACTCGAACGACTAAAAATATCAATTTAGACCTGGGAATCGATTCAAATATACGTAGAGAAAAAAATTAACGAGAAATATAAAGTAGCAAAATCTTCATAGTGAGTAAACGCGATATATTATCTTCCATGTCTAGATCGATATGTATCGATTATACGGTGATTTTAGTGAGTGTTCAGTAAATATGATTGTATTGTTTCGGAGGATCGAAATATAAAATATTACCGGGCTCCACGACGGGGACGTACGATGACAGGAAAAGCACATTCTACATTGAAATTATTTGAAAATTATTATTTATAATATAAAATATTAGTTTAATAAATATATTATATAAGAAGCCACGTGCCCATTTTTAAATCTAGAATTTAGAAGAAACTTTTAAAAAACTTTACCGAGGAAAAGAATTCCTCAAAAACTTAACAAAAAAAAACTTATCCGTACGAGATTTTCTAAATAGAACACCACGACTTAAACGTTGCTTTTTTTTCTCACCGCGGCCTTCTCCCTTCGCCCAGCATCCTATGGGCCGCCGAAGCGCCTTTCTTCAAAGAGAATTATAAAACACGTCCGCTCACAACCACCTCCAAAATAAACTGACTCACAGATAGGGACGCTGGGTGCCTTTATTTTTTTCCGGGAAACGAATTTATTCAATATTTATGAAATTAAAAAAAATATATATAAATTCACTTATTATTGGATAATTTTGATTTTCGCACTTAGGGTGGGGGCACGACTTTAGTTTTTGGCGGGAAACGACTTTTTTCAAGATAACAGATTTCACTTAAAATAGAGAATAATAAAACACGTCCGTTCACCACCACGTCCAAAATAAACTGACTCACAGTTACGGCGGCTGCGCGCCTTTAGTTTTTGGCGGGAAACGAATTTATTCAATATTTATGAAATTAAAAAAATATACATAAATTCACTTATTATTTTATAATTTTGATTTTCGCACTTAGGGTGGGGGCACGACTTTAGTTTTTGGCGGGAAACGACTTTTTTCGAGATAACAGATTTTACTTAAATAGTTTTTAAATCTAAAAAATTATAATTGAAACTTAAAAAAAAATACTCCGAGATGAAGATTTCCTAAAATAGAACACCACCACGTAATGCTTTTAATCGTTGCCTTTTTTTCTCATCTTGCCTTCTACCTTAATCCAACATTCTAGGGCTGCCGAAGCGCCTTTCTTAAGAGAGAATTATAAAACACGTCCGCTCTGCACCGCTTTCAAAATAAACTAACTCGCACTTATGGAGGCGACGCCTTTAGTTTTTGGCGGGAAACGAATTTATTCAATATTTATGAAATTGAAAAAAAATTATATAAATTTACTTATTAATGGATAATTTTCATTCTCGCACTTAGGGCTGGGGCGCGCTTTTAGTTTTTGGCGGGAAACGAACTGATTTCACTTAAATAATTTTTAAATCTAAATTCTAAAAGAAACTTAAAAAAAAAATACTCCGAGACGAAGATTTGCTAAAATAGAACACCATGACGTAAACGTTGCTCTTTTTTTTCTCACCGAGCCTTCTCCCTTCGCCCAGCATCCTATGGCCGCCGAAGCGCCTTTCTTCAAAGAGAATTATAAAACACGTCCGCTCACCACCACGTTCAAAATAAACTGACTCACAGTTAGGGCGCCTGCGCACCTTTAGTTTTTGGCGGGAAACACGCCTTTAGTTTTTGGAGGGAAACAAATTTATTCAATATTTATGAAATTAAAAAATATAGATATATAAATTCACTTATTATTGATAATTTTCATTTTCGCACTTAGTGTGGGGGCATGACTTTAGTTTTTGGCGGAAAACGACTTTTTTCAAGAAAACAGATTTTACTTTAATTTTTAAATCTAAAAAATTATAAAAGAAACTTTAAAAAAAATACTCCGAGACAAAGATTTCCTAAAATAGAACACCACGACGTAAACGTTGCTCTTTTTTTTCTCACCGAGGCTTCTCCCTTCGCCCAGCATCCTATGGGCCGCCGAAGCGCCTTTCTTCAAAGAGAATTATAAAACACGTCAGCTCACCACCACGTCCAAAATAAACTGACTAAAAGTTAGGGCGCGTGCGCGCTTATATTTTTTGGCGGGAAAAAAATTTATAAAATATATATAAAATAAAAAATATATATATATATATATATATATATATAAATTAACTTATTATTGATAATTTTCATTTTCGCACTTAGGGCTGGGGCGCGCTTTTAGTTTTTTTGCGGGTCACGACTTTTTTCAAGATAACTGATTTTACTTAAATAATTTTTAAATCTAAATTCTAAAAGAAACTTTAAAAAAACTTACCCTAGGCGAAGATTTCCTACAATAGAACACCACGACGTAAACGTTGCTCTTTTTATTCTCACCGAGCCTTCTCCCTTCGCCCAGCATCCTATGGGCCGCCGAAGCGCCTTTCTTCAAAGAGAATTATAAAACACGTCCACTCACCACCACGTCCAAAATAAACTGACTCACAGTTAGGGCGGCTGCGCGCATTTTAGTTTTTGGCGGGAAGCGAGCCTTTAGTTTTTGGCGGGAAACGAATTTATTCAATATTTATGAAATTAAAAAAAATATATATATAAATTCACTTATTATTGGATAATTTTCATTTTCGCACTTAGGGTACTTTAGCTTTTGGCGGGAAACGACTTTTTTCAAGATAACAGATTTTACTTAAATAATTTTTAAATCTAAAAAATTATAAAAGAAACTTTAAAAAAAACACTCGGAGACGAAAATTTCCTAAAATACAACACCACCCTGTAATGCTTTTAATCGTTGCCTTTTTTTCACACCTTGCCTTCTTCCTTAATCCAACATTCGCTAGGGCTGCCTAAGGGCCTTTCTTTAAAAGAGAATTATTAAAACACGTCCCACCAGCACCGCCTTCAAAATAAACTGACTCGCATTTAGGGAGGCGGCGCCATTAGTTTTGGCGGGAAACGATTTATTTATATATTATTGAAATTAAAAGAAAAATATAAATAAATCGAACTCTTATTATTGGATAATTTTCATTTTCACACTTAGGGTGGGGGCGCGCCTTTGTTTTTTAGCGGGAAAAAACTTTTTTCATTGTTAACAAATTTTTTACTTAAAAATTTTAAACCTAAAAAATTTAAAAGAAACTTAAAAAAAATGTCTCCGAGACGAATATTTCCTAAAATAGAACACAACCACGTAATGCTTTGCTTTTAATCGTGGCCTTTTTTTCTCATCTTGCCTTCTACCTTAATCCAACTATCCTATGGCTGCCGTAGCGGACGCTTTCTTAAGAAGAGGGAATTATAAAAACCTTACGATCCGCTCAGCCACTGCGTTCCAATAATAACTCACTCGCATCTTATTGGAGCCGCGAGTTGCCTTTAGTATTTGGCGGGAAACGACAAGTTTATTCAATATTATGAAATATTGAAAAAATTACTATAAATTATTACTTATTTATGGTGGAAAAATTTCATGTCTCCACATTCTTAGGTTGTGGGCGCTTGCTATGCTTACTTTTGGCGGAGTGAACAACCGACTTTTTTCAGGTAACTGATTTTTGTTACTTAAACTATTTCAATATAAAGAAATTCTAAAAAGAAACTTAAAAAAAAGGACCTTACACTTAGGCGAAAGATTTCCTAAAATAGAACACCACGACGTAAGCATTGCTCTTTTTTTCACCGCGCCCTCTCCTCCCTTCATCCCCTGCCGCCGAAGCGCCTTTCTTCAAAGATAATTCATAAAACACGTCGCTCACCACCATTACGCTCCAAAATTGTAAACCGTGAGCTGACAGTTATAAATAGTGGTGGCGAGCAAAGCGAGCTTTTTATGGCTTTTGGCCGGTAATCGACCATTTTTGATTTTGTTCATAGTATTTTTTAGTGATTTCTGTTCTCAATGATTACTCTCATTATAAATTTTCAATATTGATATGAATCTCTTTAATAAGATAATATTAATATTATTATATTATATAATATTACTGTATATTAAATCCGAGTAGATATATAAATGTTATTTATTTATTTATTTGATAATTAATTTGTTTATTTAATTTTAATATTATAAGATTATTTGACTATATTAATTATTTATTTACTTAATTCATTTATTTATTATAAGAGCGTAATAATAATCTCTTTAATGAGAAAATTTATCATTACTACACCTGATGACAATAGAGTTATTCCTAATAATAGGAAGTGCCTAACTGACAGTAAATCGATCTTGCCAACTTTTTCTTCTCTACCGCGCACTTTCTACCCTTCTCTAACATCACCTTCACGGGCACACGAACACAAAAGAATACGTCTTTCATTGAAGAAGAAGAAGATATTACAAAACCGTACACAGACTCAGTACCTTCTTCCACAATAAAATAAACTGACATTATTTCACGAATTCGCTCACTAGATATACTGGTCATCGCGTTTTATGTTAGGGCCATGGAGAACTTTGCGTTGAGAGAAAGTACAGACTCGGTCTGATTATTGTCAATTTTTCTCTGGGTTCTGCCAAATTTCAAATAACAGTACTTAAAAATAATATTTTTTAATAATAAAATTTTAACTATATTATATCTGCAAAATTCTGTTTATTTGAATAATCCACACTAATTTCATTTCTATTATTAGTTTTTTACCAAAAAAATTCGATATTAAGGCATTTATTATATAAATTTATTCACATACTCTTACCGTTTCGATGCTGTTCCGTTTTGCAAGCCTTTTTCCATCTTGTTCGACGACGACGCCGATGTGCCTTTCTTGAGAGAGAATTATAAAATACTTTTAACTTTTATATAGAATTTTACACACTATTTATATATTTAGTATAAAGTCTGTACTTTCATTACTCCTGATTTCTCGTGAAAATCGTCTCTCGTTATACCATTAGGTCGTTTTGCGCAGTATCCTACAGAATCGAAGGTGACGACACTCGAGCAAGAAACTCTAACTGATAAATTCAGGTAGCTAACATCGACTGAAATAATATCTCCATTTTTAACCATGCAACACCTTTTCCAACACATTCATACAAAACATAGCAATAACAATTTTTAGATATAAGTATTTAATCTATTACTGCAAATATTTTATTTTTTTGAATATGGGGCGGCGACGCGCTTTTCATTAGTTTTTTCAATAAAAACTATTCTCAGATGACTTTTATTTATATTTATAATTCAACATTTATAAAAAATTTAGTAAAAACTTACCATTTCGTCTCTCGTAATTCGTCAGCCTGTTACACACCACTGTTCGAACGAGGACACGGGAATCTACCATTAATTCGGAACGCGAAGCGCGGTCTGGCTTCAAAGTAAGCCACGAACGTAATGACGCCTTCGCCCTCGTGCCAACCTCATAATGGACTACCGAATCGGACTTTCTTGGAATAGAGATCATATATGAGAAACCGCTGTTCGCTCAGCACCTCTTCCAAAATTTGTACGATATTATTAAATAATTAGATTTTCCTAAATAAATTTTAAATCTAAATTATCAAAAAAACAGTTTAAAAATAAAAAAAAAACCCAGGCAAAGATTTCCTAAAATAGAACGCCACGACGAATCGTGCTCAATTTTGTTCGATGCACGGTCACTATTCTAACAACATAAACGTTCTATATCATTTTCCAGAGTCGAGTTACTCCGGCCGCTTTCGAGCGCTCCTTTCTGAGAGAGAATTAATAAAACACGTCCAGCGCTTTCGAGCACAGTCTATCCTCAAAAAAAGATCTGGACACTATCTTCCTTTATATCGGATTACAATCTCCTCGTTAGTTCGTCGCGTTTCACAGAATGGGCGTACTTCATGGCGAACTCGTTTGAGAAGAAGATTTAAGACGCTCGACCTGATAAATTTCAATTCTTTTTTTGCGCCTCAATCACAATCTTTAAAAAAAAACATTTTTAACTCTATAAGCCTCTCCTCAAATTTTTTACCCTCAAAGTTAGAAATAATTCTCGGCAGAATGCGCACCTTCATTAATTTTTCAAAACGGACTTTACTTATACAATATAATTGCATTATAACATATAGACAATTTTATTAAAAATATACCTGTACCGTCGGTGCTCCGTTTCGCGAGCCTGTTGCACACTGTTTGGACGACGACTCGGGAGTACTGACCAGTTGTTTTCGAAAGCGCGAGCCGCGTACTCTTCATTTCAAAAGAGTAAGCCACGACATAATGGGGACGCCTTCTCCCCTTTCGTCCAGCATCCTAAGGACCACCGAATCGACTTTCTTCCTAGATACATAAACCTCTTTCGCACAGCACCGCTTCCAAAAATTGTTTATTATGATAGATATTTCCTAAATAAATTTTAAATCTAAAATCTAAGAGAAACTTTGAAAAAAAAACTTACCCAGGCGAAGATTTCCTAAAATAGAACGCCACGACGTAATCGTTGCAATTTTATTCCACCACGCCTTCTCCCTTCGTCCAACATCCTATGGGCCGCCAAAGTGCCTTTCTTGAGAGAATTATAAAACACGTCCGCTCAGCACCACTTCCAAACTAAACCGACTTTTCTTCTTCGGAATTTACCCTCGTATAGTCGTCGCGTTTCACGAGGGCGATGGGCGAATTCGTTGAAGAAGATAGACTCGACTGATAAATTTCAATTTTTTGGCGCCTTTTTCAATCACAATCTTTAAAAAAATGTTTTTATAAATTTCAACTTTTTGGCGCCTTTTTCAATCACAATCTTTAAAAAAATGTTTTTATATAAATTTACTTATTATTGCATAATTTTCTTTTTTGAATATGGGGTGGCGACTCGCCTTTCATTAGTTTTTTCAGTAAACGATTTTTATATAGCATTTATATAATAAATTTTACTTAAATTATTTTTAAATCTAAAATCTACGAGAAACTTTTAAAGGAAAACTTACCTGAGACAAAGATTTCCTAAAATAGAATGCCACGACGTTCTCGTTGCCTTTTTTTTCTCACCGCGCTTTTTCCCATCGTTCAGCATCCTGTGCGCCGCCGAAGCGCCTTTCTTGAGAGAGATTTATAAAACACGTCCGCTCAGCACCGCTTCCAAAATAAACTGACTCCTCTTCTTCGGAATTCGCCCTTGCTTAGTCATCGCGCTTCATGTGGGCGATGGGAGAACTCGTTTTAGAAGATTGACTCGACTGATAGTTTTCAATTTTTTTCGCGCCAATTACAATCACGATCTTTAAAAGAATTTATATAATGTAATTTACTTATTACCACGCAATTTTCATTTTGAGTTATGTTTATCATAATAATAATAATATATTTCACTTAAATTATTTTTAAACTAAAATCTAAGAGAAAATTTAAAAAAAAAACTTACCCAAGACGAAGATTTCCTAAAATAGAATGCCACGACGTAATCGTTGCCTTTTTTTCTCACCGCGCCTTCTCCTTTCGTTCAGCATCATGTGGGCCGCCGAAGCGCCTTTCTTGATAGAGAATTATAAAACACGTCCGCTCAGCACCGCTTCCAAAATAAACTGACTCATCTTCTTCGGAATTCACCCTCACTTAGCCATCGGGCTTCATGAGGGCGATGGGCAAACTGGTTGAAGAAGATTGACTTGAGAAGATAATTTTCAAATTTTTTTCGCGCCAATTTCAATCAAGATCTTTAAAAGAAATTATTTTATATAATTAAATTACTTATTAATTTCGCAATTTTTCATTTTTGAGTTATGGTTTAATAATTAATAATAATAATAATAAATAATAATAATAATAATAATAATAATAATAATAATAATAATAATAATAATAATAATAATAATAATAATAATAATAATAATAATAATAATAATAATAATAATAATAAAGGAAACCGAAAAACACTAAGTTTTAACTTAAATTTTTTTAAATCTAAAAATTTAAAAGGACTTTTTAAAAAAAAACTTTACCCAGACTGAAGATCCATAAAATTAGAAATGCTCCACGACGCAATCGTTGTCTTTTTTATCTCAACGCGCCTTCTCCCTTCGTTCAGATCCTGTGGACCGCCGTTAAGCCCTTTTGCTATTGAGAGATTAATTATAAAACACGTACCGCCCTCAGCACGCTTCCAAAAATTAATAAATTACTGGACATCATCTTCTTCGGAATTCGCCCTTGCTAGTCATCGCGCTTCAAGAGGGCGCTGGGCGAACTGGTTGAAGAAGATTGACTCGTCTGATTATTTTCATTTTTTTTCGCGCCAATTTCAATAACGATCTTTAAAAAAAATTATTTTATATAAATTTACTTATTACTGCATAATTCTAATTTTTGCATATGGGGTGGAGGGGCACCTTTCTCGAGAAAGAATTATAAAACACGTCCGCTAAGCACCGCTTCCAAAATTTGTTTACTAATAATAATAGAATAACTTAAATAATTTTTAAATCTAAAATTTAAGAGAAGCTTTTAAAAAAACTCACCCGAGGAGAAGATTTCCTAAAATAGAACGACACGACGTAATCGTTGCCTTTTTTTCTCACCGCTCCTTCTCCCTTCGTCCAGCATCCTATGGGCCGCCAAAGCGCCATTCTTCAGAGATAATTGTAAAACACGTCCGCTCACCACCACTTACAAACTAAACTGACTCGCATTTAGGGCGGCGGCCCGCATTTAATTTTTTGCGCGGAAAACGACTTTTTTCAATATTTAATGAAATTAAAAAAAAAGCATTTAATATATAATAATTTACTTACTAATTAGTGAAAATATCCTTTCGCACTGTAGTTGGGTGGACGGCGTCGCATTTAATTTTATGCGCGGAAACAACTTTTTTTTTTTAAGATTTTAAGCAAGTGCTTTAGTTTGGTCATATACCATTGTGTATTAAAAGGTAACATATGTATTACTTTAAATAATGTTTAAATTATCTAAAATTCCTAAAGGAGAAACTTTAAAAAAACTTTCCCGATTGAGCAAAGATTCCTAAAATAGGAACGCCACGACGTAATCGTATGCTTTTTTTTTTTCTCACCGCGAGCCTTTCTCCTTTCGTCCAGCATTCCTAATGGCCGCCGTAAACGCCTATTCATTCAAGAGAGATAATTAATAATAACACGTCCCTCACTACCAATCTTCACAAAGTAAACTGACTCGCATTTAGGTCGGCGGCGCGCATATAGTTTTTTGGCGGGGTATTCAGATTTATCACGTTTATTGAAAATTAAATATATATATATATATAATATATAATTAATAATATTTATAGTATAATTATATTTATTAATTAATATATATATATATATTATATATATATAATATATATAATATATATATATATATATATATATATATATGATTATATATATATATAATATATTAATATTTATTATTGATTATTTTTTATGATAATTAATAGTATTTATTCTATTTATATATAAATTTACTAACTATAGGAAAATTACTTTGCTTTTACGAGTCTGGCAACTCACTCTGTTTGTTAGTCGCAAAGACAATTTTTTTTCAGGCTTATGAGCGCCTATTTTACTTGTTGAGGCGGGAAACAACTTTTTTTTAAAAACTAATAGTTTTCAATTAAATAAATTTTTTAAAGCTACATTTCTTAAAGAGAAACCTTTAAAAAAAACTTTGAGCCTCGAGGTCACATATTTCCTTATTAATAGAGACCCACGATCGTAATCGGATTGCTTTTTTTTCTCCACCGCGCCTTCTCTTCGATCCAGACAATCCTAAATGCGCACGCCGAAACGCCATTCATTCAGAGAGATATATAAAACACTCCGCTCACACCACTTCCAAGTAAACTGACATCGCAGATTAAGAGAGTGCGGCGCGAATAATTCTTTTGGCGGACGAACTGTTCAAACGCGTTATATAAAATAAAGTATAATCATTACATAATAATATAAATAATATATATTATATAATACTATAATATATAGGCCTTCTATCATAATATATATAGGTGTTTTACTGATATAATTAGTACTTTTAAGTAATTATATATATAATAATAATATGATATAATACAGCTATATTATACTATATATATAATATTTCATAACTATAATATACACTTTAATAGTATATATGATATAGCCCTTGGTTTACGCTATATATGATGTAAATTTACAACTTAGGGAACTATACTTTCATCTCACTTTCTTCGGGCGCCGAGGACGCGCCTATTAGTTTTATGCGCGGAAACGGCTATATTTTTTCAAGGCTTATTGAGAGCCTTATACTTTTTAGCGGGAAACAAACTTTTTTTTTAAGAAAATAGTTATTCACTATTAAATATAAATTTAATTTAAAGCTACATTCTACAAGAAACTTTAAAAAAAACTTAACCAGAGGAAAAATTTTCTAAAAATAAGAACTCTACAACGTATTTCACAAATGCCATTATCTTTCTATACGCGCCTATCTCTCTTCCGTCCAGCTTTAATGGACCGCCAAAGGCGCACTTTCTTGAGAAGTTATAAACACAGATCCGCTACCAGCACCGACTCCTAAAGAACTGACTCGTACTTCTTCGGATTACATCTATAATTCATAGAGATTTACGCTTATCAATAGGGACGATAGGGTGAATCATTGAAGAAGATTAGCTCGCAAATAATTTTGAATTTTTTTTCGCGCTATTTACAATACTCCTTTTAAAATTACTAATAATAAACTATATTACAATTATGATTTCTTTATATGAATATGAGGCATTGTGGGCGCGCTTATGCATTAGATATTAGTCGATATAAGACATTATTTCATAAATTATTATAAATATTATTTCAACTCATATACCTTGTTTGTGTTCCTCGTTAGCGAAATCTATTTCTCACGAACCAGTTCGACGACCAACGCTGAGCAATTCCCCGATGGTTTGAAGCGCTTTGTTAGGATGGCGACTCGCATTTAAGAGTCGACCATAGAGGCGTAAAACAGAGCGCTCTTCCTTATTGCTATCTACTTTGTTCCATTTAAGCAAGATAGTGATCTCTCTATCTAACGAGCCGGATCTGTATAGTACTCTGAACGCTGACTCGGCATCCCGTATTAGTTCGAGTAAAGGTCTGAGTGTAGCTATCTCATGGCGAGTGCGGTTTATTGGCGAGCAGTAGAGCAGACAAAAGTGTACATATTATGTGTTCTATTAACCTAAAATAAATTTAATTTTTATATAAAAGATCTTAAACAATTATAGAGAGAGAACTAGCTGTTTTTAGAAAAGAAAACCTATTACCCAGGCGAAGACCTTCCCACGCGAATAAAACCATTATAAAAGTTACACACGAGCTCGCGATCGTAATGGTGTGAGTCGCGTAGTCTTTTGCATTCACGAAGACATGCTCTCATTTCGATCCAGCTCCCATGGGCAGCGGAAGCGCCTTTCTCGTGAGAAGAAATGCAATGATACATATTTATTCAAAAACTTGACATTCTATTAAAACCGCTTCCAAAAATAAACTGACTCATCTTCTTCGGAATTCGCCCTTAGTCATCGCGCTTCACGAGGGCGATGGGCGAACTCGTTGAAGAAGATAGGATCGATTGATAATGTCCCATCCGTTTAGGTGCCTTTCTCAATCACAATCCGTTTCGAAAAGGTTCGAAGTCGACGGCCCGCAGCATCATTTTAATTTTTAAATATGGGGGAGGCGACACGCCATTGAATAATTTTTCAGTAAACGACTTTTAAATAACATTTATTGAATTATTTAAAACCTTACCGTTTCGGTGCTCCTCACGAGTCTCTTTCACGACCGATCGACGGCGAGCGTTATCCTCGTTATTCGGAAGCGCGAACGTCCATTCGTCCAACAACATCCAATTGGTGACCGCTTACGTAAAGCGCCTTCTTGTAAGAGTAGAGAATTTAAAACACGTCCGCTCAGCACCACTTCGAAAATAAATACTGACTCTTTTCATTTCTTACGGTGAATTATTCGCCCTCGTATATAGTCTGTCGTGACGTTTCACTAGATGGGCGATGAGTACGAACTCGTAGTAAAGAAGATAGACTCGAGACTTGATTAAATATTTCAATTATTATTTAGTTTGGCGGCAATAAATTTAATCAATTATTCCACTTTATTAATATAAAAAAAATATAATGTATAAATTATTTAACTTATTTACAATCCAACAGTTCATTTTTTTGAATATGAGCAGCGGCGCGTCTTTCTCGAAAAAGAATTATAAAACACATTCGCCTCAGCCTACCATTATTTTATTAAAAATTTTTATTAAAATTAATATAATAATAATATTAGTTACTATTTACTTAAATACTAAAATAAAAAAGCAATCTAAAAATTAAGAAAAACATATTTATTAAGAAAAATAAAAATCTCATACCCACTAAAAGGACGATAGATATTTCCTGAATAGACTATGGTAATGTGCCACGACGATTTTCGTTGAAGATCAATATTTTCACCGCTGACCTTCATCCATTCATGATCATAACATCCTATGCCCGCTAGTAGAAGCGACCTATGTATGATTGGAGAAACAATTAATGAGATCACGTCACCAGTCAGGCAGCCGGCTTCGCTAAGAGATTACTGATACATCTGACTACCTTTATATCCATTCTTCTCGGAAATATCATGCTTCCTCGTATTCTCGTCACGTTTCACGAGGGGCGTGAGCGAACTTCGTTGAAGAAGATAGACTCGACTGATAAGTTTTATAAAATATATGTTATTTTTTAGTGTAAAATTGCAAATACATCATTTAAGTTTTCTACGATCTTAGAGAGAGATATCAAATATAAAAGTAAGAATTTAATTAAATAAATTGACTCAAAAAATTAGAATTACGGGATATATTTGCATATGAAAAAACATGTGGCAAACTCGCCTTTCTTAAGAGAGAATTATAAAAACACGTCCCGAACGTCAACGACTCCAGCATCTCCAACAGAAATTGTGTGTCTATATAATATCCTAGTAAATATCAGAACGTGTAATAATATACTCTTATAACATCATAAGAGTATTGTATAATGGAGAACAGACTGTAGTGTAAAAAAAAACTACACTCCGTGTTAAGTGGATGACACTACCCAATTTTATCCATAGGAAGCACATCCTCATCGCGACCGAAGAGTGCGTTGACGATTTTTGCCTATCACAGGTGTCGTGAATTCTCTTACTCCATTATATTGTGAGTCCATAAATAAGTGGCCTGATGTGCCACATAGAAGTCAGCTGCTTGCGAGAGAGAGGAATTATAGAGAGAGGCTACCGCCTTAGAGACAGTCTCGCCTTCAAAAAATAAATGACATCTGTATTCCTTCTCTTCTTCTTGTTCCACGAACTGGTCGATCCTCGAGCTAAGTACTGGTCACCCGTTTCCTCCCCATAGCTCTGGGAGCCGAAACACTGACTGAAAACAGCCTATCATCTACAAGCACGAACAGACATACAACAAGATTCGATCTCCTCTACTATCAAACAAATTTCATCTCATCTTAGCGCCTCTGGCTTCAACATCACACCCAATCAACATCTACACAAGCACAATAATTCTCCTCATCACACACCACACCACTATACCTTTACTTTAATCACACTTGCACAACTACTTCATTTCTTTGAATATTGGCTGCTCCTTGAGCCTTTATGCTATATAGTTTTTTCACAATAAAATATATTTTATATATTTAAACATATTTTATATAAAAAATTATTTTAAACCTTACCTTGACTTCGTGCTCCGTTTCACGTAATGTACTTGATTCTAACTCACCGTTCGACGACGACGCTGAGGATCTACCTGATTATTCGTGAGAGCGAGAGCGTCGAGTTACTAGCATTTCTATAAAAGTAGTCACACGATACGTAATTAGGTCGCCTTTCATCCCATTCAGTCCAGCATCCATATGGACCAACGATAATGACTTTACTTCCTAGATTAACATAAATACACTTTCGCTCAAGCACTGCTTCCAAAATTGAATTAATGATAGATTATTATTTTAAAATGTCAATTTTAAATCTATAAAATTACTAAGAAAAATAACTTTATAATAAATCTTACCATCATCGAAGATTGTCCAAAAATATAGATAACGCCACGACAGTTAATCTATATGTACATATATTATTCCACACCGCTGACTCTTATTCTCCCCTTTCGTCCTGAACTATTACACTTATGGTGCTCGCCGAAATAAGTGCCTTACCTTCAGAGAGAGAATTATAAAGAGCATCCTTCGCTCCAGCATGCGCTCGCAATCAACATAATATTAACAGACTACGTAATAACAGCTTTGTGTAAAGTATACCGCCTCCCTCTCTCGTCAAAAAGTCAGTCGACGTTTATTCGAGACTATAGACAAAGCGAATGAGGGCAATGATGACTAACGTCTAGAGAAGTGATAAGAAAATGAGACTGCATATCATTTCCGCATAACCAATATCCATATTTTTTTTATGGTACCGCCTTGTGTCTCCGAAACAACACTAATTTTAAAAAAATGGTATTATCTGAATTATTAGAGAAATGGTTACTTATTATTGCAAGTTTACGATATAGTTCAATTATTTGAAATAATAGGGCGATGGTCTCGCCTTTCATTTAGAATTTTTTCCTGACAACGATTTTTTATATCAACTATATCATATATCAAAAGAGAATATATTTGCTTAAATTTAAAGAAATTCTGTGTAAGAAAAACTTTGTACAAAAATAAATTTATCTCGAGACGAAGATTTCCTAAAATAGAAATGCCAAGACGTTCTCGTTGTGTTTTCTACTCACACCAGACGCCTTAAGTGATACTCTCCGAATTTTCAAGCTTCACCAAATTTTTTCGGAGGCCGCGGAATATGCGCTTTTATGGAGAGATTATGGAAGTGGTAAAAAACACGAGGTACTCACTGCACGCTTCTCGCTATCTCGACAAAATAATTACGACCTCTTAGTATTTCATATCTCTGTAGAGTGTCGCCCTATGAGCTCAAATAAATCATCGACAGCTATATCATAGAGGGCTTGAGATTGGGAGTGAGTAATGCAAACCACCAAAGAAGATTGACTCGAGAACGTTAATGTTAATAATGTAACAATTTAGGAGTCTTCTCATAGCTCCACAAATTATATCAAAAAATCTCAAAGAATAAAATATATTTCCAAATACCAATAGAAATAGTTTATTTTCATACGCTCGACCAAATCTAACATTTTTACGGGACATTTTGCACTTTAGATCTCTTCCGATCTGAAAATTTTATGCTAGTACACTAGTTCCCTACAGGCGGGCTTACTGACTACTCTCATAGAAAAACGTCAATATCGGGTATGACGATAGCTTACTGCGTCTTTAAATGTTCACATAAATGTTTCATATATTATTTAAAAGAAAAAGACCGTCAGCCGCCTATTGGCGTAATCTCTGCGTAATTTTCTGCTAGCACGCCCGATTAAAAATTATAAATTAGTCACAGAAAATCTCAGTAGTCCCGAGCAGCTTAGCAACTCTCAAAAAACCTAAACCCTTAACGTGGATCGCGCCGACAAAACTCTATTTTGAGGTAAATTTAGACTAAATGTATCTGTTCTTTAACTTTTCAATTTACAAATCTAGAAATTATATAGCTAGAGTTTTGCGTAGAGAGGACTTTATTATTAGAATTAATTATAGATAGTCCCAAAAACGGTATACTACCGCGTCACGTAATATTTCAAAGATCTCATACACAGTCTACGAAACCCGCTTACCTTATCATTCATGTGCTATAATAAAAATATTGTCGTGCCCAAAGACACACTATTAATTGCCACATCTACCATAAACTATCTTTTGTTTATGTGCTATCTCAAGAAATTTATAATTACATTTCCTATCACTGATAATATTATGTCAATTCTATAGTACTCTATACAGACTTAACTACGGAGGTTTTCACCAGTGAGCCACACGCGTAACTCACGTCTCTAATATTTAATGACGTCATTAGAAATTTAAACTACAGGAATCTTTATCTGCATTAGATCACTTGCGTTAGTCCTGTAAATAATTATAATACGGCGATTTGTTGAACCTCAGAGCTTTTCTTACATAATGCCTACTATTTAATCTACTTATGCTACCTGAAAAGGAGGCTGAGAGCTTTATTAATATATATTGTGACGTTTCGAAGGCGAACTAAAAATAATAAAACGACCTAAAGTATCTAGCGAGCCGACACTTATATGATAATTTAAATTACTATCGTATTTTATCAACTACCGTATATTATATGTGTATAACGTTTCGAATGGGATAACTTAATATAATGTACTTAGAAGGTGATCTATAAGTATAAGTCGAAGTCTTATAGTTCTAAAAAATAAAAAAATCTCAAAGAAAAATTATTCACAAAATAAATTTTTAGTGATCGATTAAAATATTTTCGGAATTTGTCACTTAGACCTATATCGGACTCATTATAACCATATTTCCTACTTATAGTGCGGTGCTTAGTCACTATTATATTGAACTAGCCATAATCGGGTGTGACGATTAGTTCTGAGAGCTTTATATAAAAAATAAATGGCATTTGAAAGCACGTTATTACCGAGCTACGAGTGCACTCGCGTATCCACTGGCAGTAAGCGAACACTATATTATAGCTGACGTTACGAAGGGATATCAATAAATTAAATTAAAACGCACCTAACTGATCGCTCGATCAGATCAAAACTTTTAAGGAATATAAAACTATATTCACGCTTCAATCACCGATATTAAATTATATTAAGTGACGATTGGAATGAGTTAAATTGATAATATTATAAGTCGAATAGGTACTATAAGTATATAGACGGAAGGTACTAAGTAGCTAAAAAATAAGAATATTTATTCAAAACTCATCTCAATGAATATAGGTCATAAAATTTAATCTTTTTAGATTAGATAAAATGTGTACGTAAATAATAATATTTTTATTCACGGTAATTTTTGAGCATACTATACCCCCTCTATATTATTATATACTCAATCAACAAAAGATCATTTCTCATCACATTACACATTAACGCCGGTCAGTCACTATAATGACGTCTTAATATAAATAATTCCAGGTTATGACTGATATAGTTATCGAGCTATTATGAATAATGCTATTGGAACTAGCGTTCAGCCGCTTTAGCTTTTAGAAGCATATCGTAATGTCAGACTAACACTATATTATAGTGACGTATTTATATCAAAGGGAAACCCAAAAAAACGACACTAAAAGTGCTCGCGCGACACCTTTTTTGGGATAAAACTATCGCTTCAACCCGACTAGCTATTATATGGATACCGAGTTATATTCTCGAACATTAATATACTTTAAAATTCTATATGAAATATAACTACTTATTTACGAGAGCTTCTTTAGGGCACGTAGAGAACATATCTAAGGTAGGATTCTCTGGTTTGGACGTAAATAAATTTTTTATAAGTTCAGAATAAATAATTTATTACGATATATTTGCAATATTAGACCTATCGACTTATTAATATATATAGTATACCTGATTATCCCCTATCGACGGCGTCACTATATGAGACTTACATAATCGAGTGTGACGATTAGTTCGAGCTTAAAGAAAAGGCCATTAGAAAAGTATCGTTCTAGCCGCCTTTTGCGATATATATATATATATATATAGATATATTATAGATTATTATAGATATATAATAATTATCCATGATTAGGCGACACTATTATATAGTGACGTTTCGAAGGGATAACCTCCAAAAACGATCTACCTATAAAGTGATCGCGTCAGACACCTTTAGGTTATTAATACTTCGACTTCAAACCCGTATATTAATGTACGTTTCGCAGCGTAGGAACTAATATATGTAGTAGTGACTCTAAGTAACATTTTCAGGACAAGGTCTAAGTCGCTAAATGAAAATTTAAAAAATCTTCAAAAAATAATTATTCACAAAAAAAATTTATAAAGTCGAGTAAAATTATTTTCGGAATTGTGGCACTTTAGGACCTTCTGAAATTCTATATACCTCAGTTCCCTAAGCAGGTTGTCCATATATTATGACGTCATATAATATCTGGTTGACGATATAGTTTCGAGCTTTAAGAAAATGGTACATTATGATAAAAGCTTCAGGCCGAGCTTTTTGCAGATTTCCCGTAATAGGCTGACACTATTCTATTGATATAGTGAGTTTTCTCGAAAGGTGAACCCAAAAACGGATACCTAACGTGATTCGTGAGCGACACCTTTTAGGTATAACTTATATCGTCTATCAGCCCAGATATTAGTATGATGACGTTTGGTAAAGGGTAATTAGGAATATATAAGTTCAGAAGTGATATTTACTTAAGTATTAATATAAGTCTCGAAGGTTACTAAGTTAGTGCTAATAATAAAAATTATAATTAAATTTTACAATATTTAAAGAATAAATTAAAGTATTATATATAATAATATTAGATTTTTACTTAAAATTATTTTTAATTAATCTTAAAAATTATAAAAAAAATAACTTTAATAAAAAAATAAATTAAACACTATACAAAGAGATATATACAACATAATATATGAATACTATCGCAACGAATAATTCTATTTCCGTGGTAATTGCGTCCACTTTTTCTACAACTCGCTTGCTGAACATATATACCTACATTATCAGTGCGTTCAAGTCATCTGGTGCGCCGCTCGATAGACTGGCCTTTCGTGTGAGATAGGTAGAATTATAAAATAACACAGTTTCCTATTCAGCACGCTTCTAAAAAATTAAATATCTGGACTTACCTTTTACCTCGAAAGAATATTTTCGCACTCTCATTTGTACTTTAGAGATTATCTCGACTTTGTATCATAGTTGGGACGATGAGGTAAGAAACTTCATTTGATAAGAAATGATTATGTGTAACTTCAGTACTGTGATTATTATTTCATATATATTATTATTTTACTGTATAAAACCAATATTACAATCTTTTAAAAGATAATTTTTATTATATTATTTATTTTTTAAATGATTTTGACAATTAATACAATTCTTATGAATATTTTTCGGATCATGTATAATTAATTAATTATTTAGTTAATTATTATTTTATATTAAATAATAGAATTTACATTAATATTATTTATATTTATTTTATATATCTAAAAAATATATCTATGTAGGTTTTTATTTTATAATATCTATGTAAAGAGGGGTAATTTAAGTTGAAATAATTGTAAAATTCTCATCACTAGTTAATACTTCTTACATTTTTGTTAATCTCAAACTCGCCTTGCTCCACTTCTGGTCTCTAAGTCATCACATGTCGTGGTGGATCATCGCCAAGCGCCTTTTGATGGTAGACGTATGAGAGTTATAAAACACGTCCCGCTACGTCAGTTCACCTTGCGCTTTATTCCTAATAATAATTAACTCCAATATCCTTTATTCTATGGAGCATTCCTCCTTTCTTGCTTAATTAACCTACTTCCAACATTATGAGGTGTGTCACTAGGATGCTGATAACTCCTCTGAGATTAAGTATCTTGATCTTGCGTACTCTCCTAACTTATTTCCACTAATTTATGAGTCTGTACTACACCGAGTGTTTCACTTGCGACGATCGCTTATGACCATAGAAAATTATTATATAAATATAATAAAACTCTAATTATCACGTCTATATATTTTTTCGAGTCATATGAGATAGTATCTTTGACGCTATGTGGTATGTCGTCATGAATTCGCGTGAAAACGTTTTCGTTTCAAATTTCTATTTAATTTTTGTCTATTTGCCAAACTATTCTTATTTTGATTGTTTTTTCTTATCTACAAATTCAATCGTATATATATAAACAGGATGTAATATATACAACCTTACCGTTTTTCACTAGTGTATATCGCTTTCGCGAGTAGTCGTACCTTCACGACCGTTTGACCGATGTTTCTCCCTTTTGTCTAGCATCAACATTGACGTATTCCGCCATAAAAAGCATGTGCTGAAATTCAGTCAGCGAAGAAAGCGAGTCCAGTCTATTCAATATATCACATTAAATTATGCATCTAATATCTACTTCATTTCAAAATAAATTTGATTCCTATTCTTCTTCTGAATTCGCCTTCGTATAGTCATCGCATTTCACGAAGGCGTCGCTGATCTATCTAGTGTCATAGACAAAGAATGTAATGACCTAAGCCATCGAAAATTATATTCTTAATTTCTGATTTTAGATAAAATATATTATTTTTCTAGCTCACACGATCTCGAATCGCATTGTATATACAACTTTGTATTACTTCATTTATCTTGATCACGCAAATTTGGCATGGTGTTCTACTAGACTTTTTAGGGTGATTCTTCATTTAAATATTTAACTATATAATCTTCTAATTGTTGAGTATCTATATCTTTCTTTTCTGTCGTATACAAGATATACCGACTTTTAATAAATAAATACAAAATTAACAATATCAAATACAACATACTAATTCTCTCGATGATCTGTATATTGCACGAGTCTCACTTCACGACACGCGAGCGGCGCATATTCTCCACCTCTCGTCCAGGCATCCTATAGGTGACCGCCGACAGCGACTTATTTTCATACGCGAGAACGATATTTTAAGTATACTATCGTTTCTCCGCTCAGCACCGCATTCGCGAAAGATAAACTGACTTTCTTCTTGAACGTTGCCCTCGTATATATCTCATCATCGAATTATTCCTAGTTGGTGGCGCTCTCAGTGCTGAATCGATTGAAAAGAAAAAGAGATAGACAACGAGATATAGAAATATAATTTTCAATTTTAATCTTTGGCCGCCATTTTCAAATTCACAAGTCTTTAAAAAAAATCGGCTTTATTATAATAAGTGTTTAATCGGACGACATCTTGTACGAGAGAGTTAGTTATTAACAAACAATCTCAAGAATGAGTGCGTATGGATGATTTTAAATAACGTGATCATCAGCATGTCATACGTAAATTCGCGTTTCTTATTTTTTCTAGTCTGATATGCAGGTTAGAGCGCGAAATACGCTGAATATTTTTTATGTAATAATGATGCGTTTATTTTCTATGAGATCGCATCGTGTTATTCGGTCGAAAAGAATCGCTTTTACTACTCTCTAAAATAATATCGTTTGTATTCAGTATTTATGTATATTATATTTCAAATTTATACTACATTGGCGCTGTTTTATCAATAGTGACTCTTAAGAGTGCATGTGTCGAAATATTGTAGAGTAATTAACACTATCCTATCTTTCCTGTATCTCTAAGCTAGTCTTGTCTTGGAGAGTATCTCCAGGTAAATTTATGATAATAAATATTACAATAACTCTGAACGTATAATGTATTTTTTATAACAGAATATATGAACGAGCAACTAAGCAAGTCGGTATAAGTATAAATGTGCAGCTACAAGATTTCTTACATATGAACGAGTATCTTGACGAGTAGACATATGTATGAATGAGCTACTAGAGGAGTCGGCATACGTATAATCGAGCATTGGCGATTCATCTTAGAAATGAAGAATCATCTAGACGAGTCGGAATACCTATGAACGAGCTAATAGAGGAGTCAGCATATACATAAACGAACAACTCGAAGTGTCGCTTAAAAAAGATGGAGTGACGAAAAATAGTAAGAGTGAGTATTTAAGATAAACAACATACACATAATGTTCACAAAAGTTCTCAAGTGTGACAGCAGCGTAATAATCAAGATGAGAGTCAGTCTCCAGGCTCAAATACTACCATCTCACACAGTTCATACGGAAATGATAAATAGAGCCAATGGAGCTCACAGACAAATTATAAGTTTCAATAGCATTTAGATATTCTTTCACCAATATAATATAGAGCCAGATTGCGATAGCGTAATAACCACTACGCACGTCTCCACATAACAGTTCTATTTCTCAACGCGCGAGTAAACCGATACATATTCAACATAGTCTGATAGAGACCTCCTTTCTAATACAGACCCCCGCAACGTCGAAGAAGAGGGCTTGTCTAGAATAATATGTAATATTTAATGTTACTCCTATTATATTCAAACTAGAGACACAATCGTGAAAAACATCACAGAAATAAAATAATAATATGCTTTTCCCGCTACACAAAAATTCAAATTTTATATAACATTCTATGACCGTAGAAATAGGTTCAAGTCTACAGCGATCATTTGAGCGAAAGAACAACTAAAGGAAGAGTCGAGAGATTTGATCTTATACCGATTTTTATCTATCGAATAGCGAGCTTGTTAGATTAGTGTCTTTTATCTTATTTTCATATCTTCAGTATTTTTATCTGTC
>JABUQX010110499.1:15000-33444 GCA_015478945.1 Trachelipus rathkii | reverse complement strand
ACTCTTGGAAATTTGAGTACCTAGAACGGTACCCGAGCAGCGCCGTCGCGATCAGCTGAACATTGTAAAACAATACTCCTTTATAGACTGATATTATATGTATTCATATTTATGAAATATCACGATAATTTTAGTATCCTTAATATAAAAATTAACTAAAATATTCAAAAACTTTTTGATACCTATAATAGACACATGTAAAAAGTTATAATGTAATGTTCTGTAAACAAAAAAAAAACTTGGCTCGTTTCACAGAAGCCCGGAGTTTGCAGCCCGTGTGCAGCCCGTGTGCAAAATCGACTCGGAAACGTTTCGAATTGAAAAAAAAACTACATTAATCAATCATAAAACAAGAAATTGGAGTACCTGGAAATGGCCGAGTGCGCCCCGTCGGAGCATCAGGCGGACAATTGTAGACAATATGTATCTATTTTATGAAATGATTCAATATATTAGTATCCCTTTAATATAAAAAGAGTTAAGATTTAACAACGCGCGCGCCTGACTTGTGACGTTTAACGCTGACGTTTTAAGTGCCCTAACGGGCTCTGGAAAAACGATGCATGTGCGCTTGTCTGCCCGCCAGGGATGCAGTCGGGCTTCTTGAAATGCAGCTAAAGTATCCTTCCGCAGCCTGCCTGTTTAATAATTCCCGAAATCGAGGATTTAACAACGGGATCCTGATTGTGACGTTTACGTGAAGTAGAAGTGCGCAACGCGGCTCTGGAACGACTGGCATGTGTGCCTGTAGTGCCTGCCCGGCGCTCAGCGCGGCTTCTGGAAACGCAGCCTTAAAATCGAAAAACGGCTATATTTTCTGCTTCAATATATCGATATTTTTGGCATAATGTCTCTTAGATATTTTTTGGCGATATTAGCTGCGTTTCCAGAAAGCCCGAACTGCAGCCCCCGGACGGGCATCAGTAGCGCACATGGATGCCATCGTTTTTTCAGAAGCAACCGTTTGCACACTTCTACGTCATTTGAAACGTCAAAGACAAGGCGCCCGTTCTTACAATCCTCGAATTCCGGCGGGGAAAATTTAGCCCAAAAACTGGGCGGGCCAGCGCGAGGGAGGAACTATTTTGTTTAACAAACAAATCTGTATATAAAGCACGTGGCGGAAATGATTCTGAGAAAAGAATTTTTTAATATTTTAGTTTAACTTATGCTAAGGGTACTAATATATCGTATCATTTCATAAATTATTTACATATAAGTACAAGAGTATATTATTTTAATAGCTAGTGATATTTTAATTAGCAGATTTCAGTTACGTACATTTAATTAGGCCACACCCCCACTGTTATTAATTTTGTAGGGAGTTCATGGGCCGATATTGACAAGCCCTATTGAATGGAAACGATCCGTTTAAATTTTTTAATTATATATATATAATATAATATATATATATTATATATATATATTATATATATATATATATAATCATATTATATTATATATATATATATATATATATCTATATATATATATATATTTATATATATATATAATTATATATTATATATATTATAGTATATGGTGATTGTACCAGGGAGGGTGTCACCCCCCGTTTTTATATTTGAAAATCACAGGGGATTATACTTCTAAAAAAAAAAATTAATCGAATCATCAATGCAATATAAATTAGAAAACTTTTATTTTATTTTTAAAACTATATATATATATATACTATATAATAATATATATATATATATATATATATATTTATATATATATATATATGTATCTATACTATTATAGTATATTATAATATATATATATATATAATATATATATATATATATATAAATATTATTATATATAAATAATATATAGGCCAAAACTAAAGGAGTTACCCAATGATATCTCGAAAAAACTAAGAGAGGTACAAAAAAACTGATAATAACATATATGGAACAGCGTATGAAATTTGTATGGAAAATTGTAACAAAAAAAAAAAATTTGTACTTTCTTTTTATATTTCCAAATAGTTTCAAGATAGAAAAAATAATTACATAATGGAATCAGCGTATATAAATTAGTATGAAGCTCGAGCCGACGGTTGGACAGAGGGGGGGGGACGTATTCCATATCCCGTAGAGGGAAGGGCGGAGGGGCGGAGGAAGCCCCGCGACACCCAAATACCAAGAAAGAGCAGGGCGGTTCCCGCGAAGACACCTCCCAACCGGAGGGGGGAACATAGTCCTACCCGTCGTCCCCCAGGAGGCCGACCGAGAGACCCGGACTCTTTGCATCTTTGTGGTTTTCCTTGGGGTATTCCTTTTTTAGTTAAAAAAAAAAAAAAAAATCTTTTTTCATACATAATTTCCCTACGCTGATTCCTAAAAAATATGTTATTCTAGTTTTTTCTCTGTACCTATCGTAGTTTTTGGAGATATATGATTTAAAAAAATAAAAATTTTTTTTTTTCATGTTTCCATGCACAAAATTTCATATGCTGATTCCCCATATGTGTTATCAGTTTTCTTGTACCTATCTTAAGTTTTTTCGAGATACTTATGCCGGCCTTACTTCTTTAGTTCACCAAAATATATATTATACTATACTAAATCATATTTATTAGAATATTTCGAATAGGATATATACATGCATAAAATATAATATATATATTATATAATTATATAATATATATATATATAATATAATATATATATATATAAATATCTCTTTTACGTATAGAGATATTATTGATGTTTTAAACATATATATATATAATATATATATATATTATAATATAGAAGAGGAGAGAAGAGAGCACGGCGAGAGAGATCAAAGAGAGGATGATTTGTTTAATAGAGTATGGCGTTGACGTTGGGAAGAGAGAGAGAGAGATTTGCTTTTGGATTTCTAGGAGAAGACGTGTTTCCAGTGCCTTATGGCGTTATGTATGAAAAATTGAAACGCTTTCTTTCCTCCTCCTTTCACTCTGCCCTGAAAATAAATTCCAAATTTATACAAAAAATATTAAACATTTTTTTTTAAAGTTAAATTTTAAAAACCAAAAAAAAAAGTCAGGAACCGAGACGGAAGAAACCTCTGGCATTGTTTACAAATTGTCAGCTGATTCCGACGGGCGCATTCGGCCGTTTCCGGGTTGCCATCAAAATTTCCCTGCTTCATCTATGCGCTTAAATGTAATTTTTATTCAATTCTCAAAGCGTTTCTGAGTCGATTTTTCAAACGGCTGCAGTCGCGCTTCTGGAAACGCAGCTATTTTCTTAAAAAAAAAAAAAAAATAATTAAACCGTTTTCGTTTTTTTATTACATGTTGGGATGATAAAATATGACATAAAGAAATGCTTAATCCAGTGTCTATTAGCATGAAGATTTCGATGCCATTAATCAACGATTGTTTACAAAAAAAATTTTGATCAGCTGTCTAATGGGAGCACGTGGTTTGGAATAAACCAAAAATTAAAAAAAAAAATAACAAATGGTTTTTTTATTACAAAAATAATTGATCAACTATTGTGATGGAGTAACTAAGTAAGAACCCTAAAGCGAAACACTCTTTCCCCATATTTCGTTCCTCGTTCCTTCCCCGATTATAATGTCATGTTGTAAAATAAAACCGAAAAAAATTTGAGTTTACTTTTCGACTTAATTTCTCAAACCCTTGTCTGGCAACACCTGAATAATGAAACACAATTTTTTTTCCTTTTAAAAATTCGCGTTTGGATGGCTAGTATCTCAGATAGCTTGGCTTTTTTTTTTTTTTTTTTTTTTTTTTTTTTTTTTTTTTTTTTTTTTTTTTTTTTTTTTTTTTTTTTTTTTTTTTTTTTTTTTTTTTTTTTTGCAATTTTTTTGTTTTCTTTAAAATTTATTTACTTATACTCTCTATCAATACGATTTCTTTCGAAATTAGGTGAACAAAATCGACATTATTTATAAAAACAAATGATATCAATGGTCGATGTATCGATAATCTGAAACCCATATTTTCAACAGTGATTCCTCATCGCTACAGAGCGTTGTTTTTTTTAAATATTTTTCTTTAAAATATATACATAAAATACACGGAAATCCGTAAAAAAAAACTAAAAATTTTTAAAATCATATTTGTAAATGAGAAGTTTATAGTTTTAATACAGTATTTACGTGAACCCGAGTCAGTAATACTCCACAATTACCAAAGAATTTTTAGATGAAAAATAGCCTATATTGTTGATGTGATGAAATTATTAAAATAATGTCTATAAAGCCAATATTTGACCCACCATATAATGTACATGGTATTTTTATTATCTATGGCCACAGGTATTATTAACAGGTTTACATCTGCTTGACACAGATTTATAGTCACAACCATATCATTAGAATCTTCAGTTGTGTCCATATATACCGTATATATATATACAGTACAAAACATACAGTAACTATTTTGTATATACAATCATCGTGGTCTGCGAATTCGTGAGCCAACATTTTCTTTGATCAACTTTTTGTACTTTTAGTCTCCACAAATTGGCCCTTATTTGTGGAGTTTAGTTTAAAGTCAGCATATTTATTTCAGTTTCTCCTCTGCATTAATTTTTATAATGTGATTGTTTACATAAATCACAGTGTTCTATGTATTTCCGTGGTGGGGCGAGCGCTAGTTTGTTCATCAGTCTGTTTTTGAACATTATGGGCACTTGCAGCCATCAGTGAGTAATTTTTAATTCTTGAAGCCTGGTACTCTGAGGAAGAGTTGATGATCTAGACTTCTGAGGATTGTTGCCACTCAGTGGTGTCTTATTTTGATAGTTGATACCCGCATGAGGGCCATTACAAAATGGGTAGCCTCTCTTCTGCCAAGGTGGTAAATATATAGGGGATTGAGTATTTCAACACACTTATTTTATGCCCTTTTGTTTCTGCAGTAATTACAAATGCCTAAATACTTGAAACAATCTTTCATTTCATGGTCCTGTTTATTTCAATAATTGCAATGTACTCTTGTGTATATTCTCATTACGGCTACGTTGTAACCTAGTTATTTGAGAATTGTCAGTTGTATTATGGTTTACTGTTCCTAAATCACTCTGTAATTAGGGTTATCTCCTTGTTTATTCCCTTTCTTCAGAATATCTATCCAACCAATTGAAGTTAGTGTTTATGCAGATAGTTTCATTTAATGTCAGTGATATCATTGGATTTTATTCTAGTGGCAGAATTTAGTTCATTTGGTGAGAATTTGCATTTTGATCAAGGTCAGTACTCTTTTATTGATGAAATTTCTGTCATATGAGCCTGCTAAGGTTACCAATTTATCCTAAGTAATTTGAATCTGCAACTCAGTTTCTTGTTGTATCAGATATTCCTGTAATTTCTTCTCTACATAAGGTGGTAAACTGATGAGAAATGTACGTAAAGAGTCCTGTTCCTGCATATTAATTCCATGATATGCTTTACCTGCTAATTGCTCTAAACGCAGGGCGAATATACGTACACACTCTCCTGAAGCTTTGCAAGCAGAATGGTATTGCTTACAATCTATATTTGTTTTTCCTTTGTTCTTCTGGATGAAACCATTTCAGTAATGTTTCTTTTACAGAAAAATACGTGGTTTCTATAATTTTTTAATATGAGGGTGTATAACTTTAAAAAATGTGTATAATTTTAGAACGATATTCAAAACACATTCGCGACACATTCGCGTAAAAAAATTCGCCACAATCAAAATTACGCCACGGAGCATATTTTATAAAGGACAGATATTTAGGACAAATATAAATAAATAAATTAATAATTAATTAAATAAATAATTAAATAAATAAATAAATGAATAAATAAATAATAAATTAATAAATAAATAAAATAGTTAAATAAATAAATAATAAAATAATAATAAAATAAATAAATTAAAAAAAAAATAAACAAATAAATTATTAAATAAATAAATAAATCTTTATTGTAACCAAAATACATAATACATTATATAAACTACAGCTGAAAGGTAAAAATAAATAAATAAATAAAGAAAACAAATAAATAAATAAAAAAACAAATAAATTATTAAATAAATAAATGAATAAATAAATAATAAATTAATAAATAAAAAAATAATTAAAAAAATAAATAATAAAATAATAATAAAATAAAAATAAATAAATTTTAAAAAAATAAACAATTAAAATTATTAAAATAAATAAAAATAACAAATAGATAAGAAAAGAAAATAAATAAGCAAAATTAAAATAAAATTAAAATATACAAATAAATATCAATAATAAATTAAATAATAAAATTAATTAAATAATTAAATTTATTATTTTAAATAAATAAAATATTTAAATTAAATAAAATAATCATAAATAATTAAATAAATAAAATAATTAAATAAATAAAAAAATAAAATTAAATAATAATTAAAATAAAATTTAATAAATTAAAAATAAAATACAATTAAAACAAAAAATAAATAAATGAATTTAAGTAAAAATATAAATATAGATAAATAAACAAATAAAAATAAATAAATTAAATAATAAATAACAAATTAAATAAATAAGGGTAAATAATAAAATAAAAAAAATAAATAAATTAAATAAATAAATAAATAAATAAATAAATAAACAAAAAGAAATAACTCAAATAAATAAATAAATAATAATAATAATAATAATACCCGTTAAATACGAATGGTAATAAATTAATAAAATAATTAATAATAATAATAATAACAATTAATTATAGGAAAGCATAATTTAAATAATAAAATAATTAAGAATCATTATAAAAAAAACTTAATTAAATTAAATAAAAACAAATAAAATTAAAAAATAAAAATAAATAAATAATGATTTCAATTAAATTAATAAATGAAAAACATTAATGAAAACATAAAACTGGCAAAAAAGCAGTAAACTTTTCTTGCGAATTGTGTCGCGAAATGTGTCTCGAATATCGATCAAAAATGGTTAAAACATTCTTTAAATTTCAAAATTCATTCCATTTCTACTTAAAATCTTTTTTCAACAAACGCGAATAAAGGTCAATAAAAATGGAATGGCCCACATCCAAACATGTGGACTCTTTTTAAATAGGAAACGCTTTTCAAAAATCAGTTTCAACTGTTTTTCTAAAACCCTTAAAAAAGAAAAGATAAAGCATCTCCCAATGCTAATGGTTATAAATAACTAAATGTTTTTTTTTTTTTCTGGTAAGTTTTGAGATTAATTTGAAAAAAAATTATTATTTTTTTTACTTTTTTTGACACCGACCTATTGAAGGTTTAATAAAAATGTAATGGCCCATATTCGAACAAGTAGGCTCTCCTTATTTTTAGGGAAAAACGCTTTTTTAAAACATACTTCAATTTTTAGGATTCCCAAGGCCCTCAGCGTTACCAAAGCTTACAAGGATTTACCAGAATTTTAATACTAAACAGACAAAATTTAATGAATATTTACGGGAATTTTTAATGAACGTTAATGAATTTGCGATAAAAATGCTGAAATGGCCCACCAATCGAACATGTGATCTCTTTTTAAAATAGAAACGCCGTTCAAAAATCCCAGTATCAACTGGATTCCCCAGCCCGTCAGGTTTACAAAGTACAAGAGTTTTCAAAATCGATCCTTAACTAAATTGTTAAAATTGAATCTATTATTTTTTAACATTTATGACGACCTATTGAAGGTTAATTAAAATGGAATGGCCCAGATCGGAACATGTGGACTCTTTTAAATAGGAAACGCTTTTCAAAAATCAGTTCCAACTGGATTCCCAAGCCCTCAGGTTACAAAGTACAAGAGTTTCAAAATCGCTCCTATAACTGAAATGTCTAAATTGAATCTATTATTTTTTAACATTTTGACCACCTATTGAAGGTCAATAAAAATGGAATGGCCCATATCCGAACATGTATGCTCTCTTATTTAGAAAAGGCTCATTTAAAATATACTTGAATTAGGTTCCCAAGCCCTCAGGTTAAGAAGTTAACAAGAGTTACAATTTTGCTCCAATAATTAAAATTTTCAAAACTGAATCCATTTTTTTAAAAAAACTTTTTTTTAACTACCTAATGAAGGTCGATAAAAATTGAATGGCCCACATCCGAACATGTGGACTCTTTTAAATAGGAAACGCTTTTCAAAAATCAGTTTCAACTGGATTCCCAAGCCCTCAGGTTACAAAGTTACAAGAGTTTAAAAATCGCTCCTATAACTAAATTTGTTTAAAATTGATCTATTATTTTTTAACATTTTTGATAAGAAATGATTCTAAAAAAATGAACATGGCCCATATCCGAACATTATGGGCATTCACCTTAACACACTCTTTTAAAAAATACTTCAATTAGATTTCCAAGCCCTCAGGTTAAGAAGTTACAAGAATTACAATCTTGCTCCAATAAAACTAAATTTTCAAAAATTCAATCCATTTTTTTAAAACTTTTTAACGACCTAATGAAGGTCAATAAAAATAGAATGGCCCACATCCGAACATGTGGACTCCTTTTAAATAGGAAACGCCTTTCAAAAATCATTTTCAACTGGATTCCCAAGCCCTCAGGTTACAAAGTTACCAAGAAGTTTTCAAAATCGCTCCTGTAAATAAATTGTTATAATTGAATCTATTATTTTTTTAACATTTGACCACCATATTGAAAGGTCAATAAAAATGAAATGGCCCAGATCGGAACATGTGGGCTCTCTCTTGTTTATTAAACGCTCTTTTAAAAAATACTTCAATTAGATTCCCAGAGCCCTCATGTTAAGAAGTTACAAGAGTTACAATTTTGTTCGCTCCAATAACTAAATATTCAAAATTCAATCAATTTTTTTAAAAAGACTTTTTTTTAACGGACCTAAATGCAGGTCAATTAAAAAATGAACATGGCCGCACATCCGCAACATTGTTGGACTCTTTTATATAGCGAACACGCGTTTTACAAATAAAATAAGTATCAACTGGATTCCCAAAGCCCTCAGGTTACAAAGGTACAAGAGTTTCAAAATCGATCCTATAACTGGATGGATTAAAAATGAAAAATCTATTATTTATTTAAAACATTTTTTTGCACCTTAATTGTTCAAGGGTCAAATAAAAATGAATGGCCCCAATATACCGGCTTATGGTGGACTCTGTTTAAATTTAGAAAAACCGCTTTTCAAAATCAGTTTCAACTTATTCCCAAGGCCCTCAAGGTTACCAAAGTTACTAAGATTCAAAAAATTCGCTCTAAAACTAAAATGTCTACCTCTAAATTGAATCTATTATTTTTTTTAAACATTGACACCCTATTGAAGAGGTCAATTAAAAAATGGATATGGGCCCAGATCGGAAACATGTGGACTCTTTTTTTTAAATACGGAAAACGCCTTTTCAAAAATCAGTAAACCTTTATTCCCAAGCCCTCAGGTTACAAGAGTTACAATTTTGCAATGAGGTTTAGTTCATCCTATAACTAAAATCTTTCTAAATTGAATCTATTATTTTAACATTTTTTTGACCAAACCTATTGAAGGTCAAATTAAAAAAATGAATGGCCCAGAATTCGGAAACCATGCTGGACTCTTTTAAATAGGAAACGCCGTTTAAAAATCAGCTTCAACTGGATTCCCAAGCCCTCAGTTTACAAAGTTACAAGAGTTTCAAAATCGCTTTTATAACTAAAATGTCTAAATTGAATCTATTATTTTTTAACATTTTGACCACCTATTGAAGGTCAATAAAAATGGAATGGCCCATATCCGAACATGTAGGCTCTCTTATTTTGGAAACGCTTTTTTAAAAAATACTTCAATTAGATTCCCAAGCCCTCAGGTTACAAAGTTAAAAGAGTTACAATTTTGCTCCAATAACTAAATTTTCAAAATTCAATCCATTTTTTTAAAACTTTTTAACGACCTAATGAAGGTCAATAAAAATAGAATGGCCCACATCCGAACATGTGGACTCTTTTAAATAGGAAACGCGTTTCAAAAATCAGTTTCAACTGGATTCCCAAGCCCTCAGGTTACAAAGTTAGAAGAGTTTCAAAATCGATCCTATAACTAAATTGTCTAAATTGATTCTATTATTTTTTAACATTTTGACCACCTATTGAAGGTCAATAAAAATGGAATGGCCCATATCCGAACATGTAGGCTCTCTTATTTAGGAAACGCTTTTTAAAAAAATACTTCAATTAGATTCCCAAGCCCTCAGGTTACAAAGTTAAAAGAGTTACAATTTTGCTCCAATAACTAAATTTTCAAAATTCAATCCATTTTTTTAAAACTTTTTAACGACCTAATGAAGGTCAATAAAAATAGAATGGCACACATCCGAACATGTGGACTTTTAAATAGGAAGCGCTTTTCAAAAATCAGTTTCAACTGGATTCCCAAGCCCTCAGGTTACAATGTTACAAGAGTTTCAAAATCGCTCCTATAACTAAATTGTTTAAATTGAATCTATTATTTTTTAACATTTTGACCACCTATTGAAGGTCAATAAAAATGGAATGGCCCATATCCGAACATGTAGGCTCTCTTATTTAGGAAACGCTTTTTTAAAAAATACTTCAATTAGATTCCCAAGCCCTCAGGTTACAAAGTTACAAGAGTTTCAAAATCGCTCCTATAACTAAATTGTCTAAATTGATTCTATTATTTTTTAACATTTTGACCACCTATTGAAGGTCAATAAAAATGGAATGGCCCATATCCGAACATGTAGGCTCTCTTATTTTGGAAACGCTTTTTTAAAAAATACTTCAATTAGATTCCCAAGCCCTCAGGTTACAAAGTTAAAAGAGTTACAATTTTGCTCCAATAACTAAATTTTCAAAATTCAATCCATTTTTTTAAAACTTTTTAACGACCTAATGAAGGTCAATAAAAATGGAATGGCCCACATCCGAACATGTGGACTCTTTTAAATAGGAAACGCTTTTCAAAAATCAGTTTCAACTGGATTCCCAAGCCCTCAGGTTACAAAGTTACAAGAGTTTCAAAATCGCTCCTATAACTAAATTGTCTAAATTGATTCTATTATTTTTTAACATTTTGACCACCTATTGAAGGTCAATAAAAATGGAATGGCCCATATCCGAACATGTAGGCTCTCTTATTTTGGAAACGCTTTTTTAAAAATCACTTCAATTAGATTCCCAAGCCCTCAGGTTACAAAGTTAAAAGAGTTACAATTTTGCTCCAATAACTAAATTTTCAAAATTCAATCCATTTTTTTAAAACTTTTTAACAACCTAATGAAGGTCAATAAAAATAGAATGGCACACATCCGAACATGTGGACTTTTAAATAGGAAACGCCTTTCAAAAATCAGTTTCAACTGGATTCCCAAGCCCTCAGGTTACAATGTTACAAGAGTTTCAAAATCGCTCCTATAACTAAATTGTCTAAATTGATTTTATTATTTTTTAACATTTTGACCACCTATTGAAGGTCAATAAAAATGGAATGGCCCATATCCGAACATGTAGACTCTCTTATTTAGGAAACGCTTTTTTAAAAAATACTTCAATTAGATTCCCAAGCCCTTAGGTTACAAAGTTACAAGAGTTACAATTTTGCTCCAATAACTAAATTTTCAAAATTCAATCCATTTTTTTAAAACTTTTTAACGACCTAATGAAGGTCAATAAAAATAGAATGGCCCACATCCGAACATGTGGACTCTTTTAAATAGGAAACGCGTTTCAAAAATCAGTTTCAACTGGATTCCCAAGCCCTCAGGTTACAAAGTTACAAGAGTTTCAAAATCGCTCCTATAACTAAATTGTCTAAATTGATTCTATTATTTTTTAACATTTTGACCACCTATTGAAGGTCAATAAAAATGGAATGGCCCATATCCGAACATGTAGGCTCTCTTATTTAGGAAACGCTTTTTTAAAAAATACTTCAATTAGATTCCCAAGCCCTCAGGTTACAAAGTTACAAGAGTTACAATTTTGCTCCAATAACTAAATTTTCAAAATTCAATCCATTTTTTAAAACTTTTTAACGACCTAATGAAGGTCAATAAAAATGGAATGGCCCACATCCGAACATGTGGACTCTTTTAAATAGGAAACGCTTTTCAAAAATCAGTTTCAACTGGATTCCCAAGCCCTCAGGTTACAAAGTTAGAAGAGTTTCAAAATCGCTCCTATAACTAAATGGCCCACATTGAATATGTTATTTTTTTTAAAAGGAAACGCATTTCAAAAATCAAGCCTAAATGGATTCTCAAGCCCCTGTAGCTGTAAAGTTACAAAAGTTTCAAACTCGCCCTATAACTAAATCTTTGTCTAAATTGATTCTTATTATTTTTTAACATTTTGACCACCTATTGAAGGTCAATAAAAATGGAATGGCCCATATCCGAACATGTAGGCTCTCTTATTTAGGAAATGCTTTTTAAAAATCAGTTTCAACTAGATTCCTAAGCCCTCAGGTTACAAAGTTACAAGAGCTACAATTTTGCTCCAATAACTAAATTTTCAAAATTCAATCCATTTTTTTAAAAACTTTTTAACGACCTAACAGTTTCTCTCAATAAAATAGAATGGCACACATATCCGAACATGTGGACTTCTAAATAGGAAACGCTTTTCAAAAATCAGTTTCAACTGGATTCCCAAGCCCTCAGGTTACAATGTTACAAGAGTTTCAAAATCGCTCCTATAACTAAATTGTTTAAATTGAATCTATTATTTTTTAACATTTTGACCACCTATTGAAGGTCAATAAAAATGGAATGGCCCATATCCGAACATGTAGGCTCTCTTATTTTGGAAACGCTTTTTTAAAAAATACTTCAATTAGATTCCCAAGCCCTCAGGTTACAAAGTTACAAGAGTTACAATTTTGCTCCAATAACTAAATTTTCAAAATTCAATCCATTTTTTAAAACTTTTTAACGACCTAATGAAGGTCAATAAAAATGGAATGGCCCACATCCGAACATGTGGACTCTTTTAAATAGGAAACGCGTTTCAAAAATCAGTTTCAACTGGATTCCCAAGCCCTCAGGTTACAAAGTTAGAAGAGTTTCAAAATCGATCCTATAACTAAATTGTCTAAATTGATTCTATTATTTTTTAACATTTTGACCACCTATTGAAGGTCAATAAAAATGGAATGGCCCATATCCGAACATGTAGGCTCTCTTATTTTGGAAACGCTTTTTTAAAAATCACTTCAATTAGATTCCCAAGCCCTCAGGTTACAAAGTTAAAAGAGTTACAATTTTGCTCCAATAACTAAATTTTCAAAATTCAATCCATTTTTTAAACTTTTTAACGACCTAATGAAGGTCAATAAAAATGGAATGGCCCACATCCGAACATGTGGACTCTTTTAAATAGGAAACGCGTTTCAAAAATCAGTTTCAACTGGATTCCCAAGCCCTCAGGTTACAAAGTTACAAGAGTTTCAAAATCGCTCCTATAACTAAATTGTCTAAATTGATTCTATTATTTTTTAACATTTTGACCACCTATTGAAGGTCAATAAAAATGGAATGGCCCATATCCGAACATGTAAGCTCTCTTATTTTGGAAACGCTTTTTTAAAAAATACTTCAATTAGATTCCCAAGCCCTCAGGTTAAGAAGTTACAAGAGTTACAATTTTGCTCCAATAATTAATTTTCAAAATTCAATCCATTTTTTTAAAACTTTTTAACGACCTAATGAAGGTCAATAAAAATGGAATGGCCCACATCCGAACATGTGGACTCTTTTAAATAGAAAACGCTTTTCAAAAATTAGTTTCAACTGGATTCCCAAGCCCTCAGGTTACAATGTTACAAGAGTTTCAAAATCGCTCATATAACTAAATTGTTTAAATATATTCTATTATTTTTTAACATTTTGACCACCTATTGAAGGTCAATAAAAATGGAATGGCCCATATCCGAACATGTAGACTCTCTTATTTAGGAAACGCTTTTTAAAAAAATACTTCAAATAGATTCCCAAGCCCTCAGGTTAAGAAGTTACAAGAGTTACAATTTTGCTCCAATAATTAATTTTCAAAATTCAATCCATTTTTTTAAAACTTTTTAACGACCTAATGAAGGTCAATAAAAATGGAATGGCCCACATCCGAACATGTGGACTCTTTTAAATAGGAAACGCATTTCAAAATCAGTTTCAACTGGATTCCCAAGCCCTCAGGTTACAAAGTTAGAAGAGTTTCAAAATCGATCCTATAACTAAATTGTCTAAATTGAATCTATTATTTTTTAACATTTTGACCACCTATTGAATGTCAATAAAAATGGAATGGCCCATATCCGAACATGTGGGCTCTCTTATTTAGGAAACGCTTTTTAAAAAAATACTTCAATTAGATTCCCAAGCCCTCAGGTTACAAAGTTACAAGAGTTACAATTTTGCTCCAATAACTAAATTTTCAAAATTCAATTCATTTTTTCAAAACTTTTTAACGACCTAATGAAGGTCAGTAAAAATGGAAAGGCCCACATCCAAACATGTGGACTCTTTTAAATAGGAAACGCGTTTCAAAAATCAGTTTCAACTGGATTCCCAAGCCCTCAGGTTACAAAGTTACAAGAGTTTCAAACTCGCTCCTATAACTAAATTGTCTAAATTGATTCTATTATTTTTTAACATTTTGACCACCTATTGAAGGTCAATAAAAATGGAATGGCCCATATCCGAACATGTAGGCTCTCTTATTTAGGAAACGCTTTTTTAAAAAATACTTCAATTAGATTCCCAAGCCCTCAGGTTACAAAGTTACAAGAGTTACAATTTTGCTCCAATAACTAAATTTTCAAAATTCAATCCATTTTTTTAAAACTTTTTAACAACCTAATGAAGGTCAATAAAAATGGAATGGCCCACATCCGAACATATGGACTTTTTTAAATAGGAAACGCGTTTCAAAAATCAGTTTCAACTGGATTCCCAAGCCCTCAGGTTACAAAGTTAGAAGAGTTTCAAAATCGATCCTATAACTAAATTGTCTAAATTGATTCTATTATTTTTTAACATTTTGACCACCTATTGAAGGTCAATAAAAATGGAATGGCCCATATCCGAACATGTAGACTCTCTTATTTAGGAAACGCTTTTTTAAAAAATACTTCAAATAGATTCCTAAGCCCTCAGGTTACAGAGTTACAAGAGCTACAATTTTGCTCCAATAACTAAATTTTCAAAATTCAATCCATTTTTTAAAACTTTTTAACGACCTAATGAAGGTCAATAAAAATAGAATGGCCCACATCCGAACATGTGGACTCTTTTAAATAGGAAACGCGTTTCAAAAATCAGTTTCAACTTATTCCCAAGCCCTCAGGTTACAAAGTTACAAGAGTTTCAAAATCGATCCTATAACTAAATTGTCTAAATTGAATCTATTATTTTTTAACATTTTGACCACCTATTGAAGGTCAATAAAAATGGAATGGCCCATATCCGAACATGTAGGCTCTCTTATTTAGGAAACGCTTTTTAAAAAAATACTTCAATTAGATTCCCAAGCCCTCAGGTTACAGAGTTACAAGAGTTACAATTTTGCTCCAATAACTAAATTTTCAAAATTCAATCCATTTTTTTAAAACTTTTTAACGACCTAATGAAGATCAAAAATGGAATGGCCCACATCCGAACATGTGGACTCTTTTAAATAGGAAACGCTTTTTAAAAATCAGTTTCAACTGGATTCCCAAGCCCTCAGGTTACAAAGTTACAAGAGTTTCAAAATCGCTCCTATAACTAAATTGTCTAAATTGAATCTATTATTTTTTAACATTTTGACCACTTGAAGGTCAAAAAAAATGGAATGGCCCATATTCGAACATGTAATCTCTCTTATTCAGGAAACGCTTTTTTAAAAAATACTTCAATTAGATTCCCAAGCCCTCAGGTTACAAGAGTTACAATTTTGCTCCAATAACTAAATTTTCAAAATTCAATCCATTTTTTTAAAATTTTTTAACGACCTAATAAAGGTAAAAAATGGAATGGCCTACATCCAAACATGTGACTCTTTTTAAATAGGGAAACGCGTTTCAAAATCAGTTTCAACTGGATTTCCAAGCCCAGGTTACAATGTTACAAGAGTTTCAAAATCGATCCTATAACTAAATTGTCTAAATTGAATCTATTATTTTTTAACATTTTGACCACCTATTGAAGGTCAATAAAAATGGAATGGCCCATATCCGAACATGTAGGCTCTCTTATTTAGGAAACGCTTTTTTAAAAAATACTTCAATTAGATTCCCAAGCCCTCAGGTTACAAAGTTACAAGAGTTACAATTTTGCTCCAAAAATTCATATTTTTAAAACTTTTTAACGACCTAATGAAGGTCAATAAAAATAGAATGGCCCACATCCGAACATGTGGACTCTTTTAAATAGGAAACGCGTTTCAAAATCAGTTTCAACTGGATTCCCAAGCCCTCAGGTTACAAAGTTACAAGAGTTTCAAAATCGCTCCTATAACTAAATTGTCTAAATTGATTTTATTATTTTTTTAACATTTTGACCACCTATTGAAGGTCAATAAAAATGGAATGGCCCATATCCGAACATGTAGGCTCTCTTATTTTGGAAACGCTTTTTTAAAAAAGGATTTCCAAGCCCTCAGGTTACAAAGTTACAAGAGTTACAATTTTGCTCCAATAACTAAATTTTCAAAATTCAATCCATTTTTTTAAAACTTTTTAACGACCTAATAAAGGTCAATAAAAATGGAATGGCCCACATCCGAACATGTGGACTCTTTTATATAGCGCTTTTCAAAAATCAGTTTCAACTGGATTCCCAAGCCCTCAGGTTACAAAGTTACAAGAGTTTCAAAATCGCTCCTATAACTAAATTGTCTAAATTGATTCTATTATTTTTTAACATTTTGACCACCTATTGAAGGTCAATAAAAATGGAATGGCCCATATCCGAACATGTAGACTCTCTTATTTAGGAAACGCTTTTTAAAAAAATACTTAGATTCCTAAGCCCTCAGGTTACAGAGTTACAAGAGCTACAATTTTGCTCCAATAACTAAATTTTCAAAATTCAATCCATTTTTTTAAAACTTTTTAACGACCTAATGAAGATCAAAAAATTGGAATGGCCCATATCCGAACATGTGGGCTCTCTTATATGAAACGCGTTTCAAAAATCAGTTTCAACTGGATTCCCAAGCCCTCAGGTTACAAAGTTAGAAGAGTTTCAAAATCGATCCTATAACTAAATTGTCTAAATTGAATCTGTTATTTTTTAACATTTTGACCACCTATTGAAGGTCAATAAAAATGGAATGGCCCATATCCGAACATGTAGACTCTCTTATTTAGGAAACGCTTTTTTAAAAAATACTTCAATTAGATTCCCAAGCCCTCAGGTTAAAAAGTTATAAGAGTTACAATTTTGCTCCAATAACTAAATTTTCAAAATTTAATTCATTTTTCAAAACTTTTAACGACCTAATGAAGGTCAGTAAAAATGGAAAGGCCCACATCCAAACATGTGGACTCTTTTAAATAGGAAACGCGTTTCAAAAATCAGTTTCAACTGGATTTCCAAGCCCTCAAGTTACAAAGTTACAAGAGTTTCAAAATCGATCCTATAACTAAATTGTCTAAATTGATTCTATTATTTTTTAACATTTTGACCACCTATTGAAGGTCAATAAAAATGGAATGGCCCATGTCCGAACATGTAATCTCTCTTATTCAGGAAACGCTTTTTTAAAAAATACTTCAATTAGGTTACAAAGTTACAAGAGTTACAATTTTGCTCCAATAACTAAATTTTCAAAATTCAATCCATTTTTTTAAAATTTTTTAACGACCTAATAAAGGTAAAAAAAAATGGAATGGCCTACATCCAAACATGTGGACTCTTTTAAATAGGAAACGCGTTTCAAAAATCAGTTTCAACTGGATTTCCAAGCCCTCAGGTTACAATGTTACAAGAGTTTCAAAATCGATCCTATAACTAAATTGTCTAAATTGAATCTATTATTTTTTAACATTTTGACCACCTATTGAAGGTCAATAAAAATGGAATGGCCCATATCCGAACATGTAGGCTCTCTTATTTAGGAAACGCTTTTTAAAAAAGTACTTCAATTAGATTCTAAGTCTCAGGTTATGCAAGTTACAAGAGTACAATTTTGCTCCAATAACTAAATTTTCAAAATTCAATCCATTTTTTTAAAACTTTTTAACGACCTAATGAAGGTCAATAAAAATAGAATGGCCCACATCCGAACATGTGGACTCTTTTAAATAGGAAACGCGTTTCAAAAATCAGTTTCAACTGGATTCCCAAGCCCTCAGGTTACAAAGTTAGAGTTTCAAATCGATCCTATAACTAAAAATAATAATAATAATAATAATAATAATAATAATAATAATAATATAATAATAATAATAATAATACAATAGCACACACACACACACACACACACACACACACACACACACACACACACACACACACACACACACACACACACAC
>JABUQX010110499.1:0-5000 GCA_015478945.1 Trachelipus rathkii | reverse complement strand
TATATATATATATTTATATATATATCAAGAAAGACATATATATATATATATATATATATATATATATATATATATATATATATATATATATATATATATATATATATATATATATATATATATATATATATATATATATATATCTGTTTTTTTATATATTCTCTGTATATATATTATTATATATATATATATATATATATATATATATATATATATATATATATATATATATATATATATATATATATATATATATATATATATATATTATATATATATATATATATATATATATATATATATATATATATATTTATAGAGAGTATATATATCTATATATATATATATATATATATATATATATATATATATATATATATATGCCTACCTTAAAAAATAACTCTGCGACTTTTCTTGCAGCTAAAGTCCTTAATTAGGTCATCAAAATCTAAAGTCGTCGCCAAGTCTTTTTCTATTGAGAGAAGAGCCAGTGCAGATAGCCGGTCTTGAGTCATGGTGTTTCTCAAGTAAGTTTTGATGAGCTTCAATTTCGAGAAGCTTCTCTCTGCAGAGGCTACAGTAACTGGAATAGTAGCTATTATTCTTAAAGTAACATAAATGTTTGGATAGACATCACACAACCCGTTTTTGGCCATGTATTTAAGAACTGATAGTATATCGTCTTTTTTCCCGTCATAAGCTCGTGAAAACATTCTGAGCTCTTCACAGAGCTCTATAGCTTCAATATCATGGTGTTCCCTTTTGCTTAAAGAAACTTCCAAATCTTTACATTTTTTCATCAAAAGTTCATCATTCATCTGCAGGAGGTCATTAATGTGATATATAAATCCAAACGTGTTTTCATGTGATTTTAGAGCTTCAAATCTTGGATGACAACTCATTCGCACTGCATCGACTATGACCAAAAAATAATTTATTTTGAAATATTCTTCAGGTGAGAGTTCGGGAACATCGTCTTTTAGTTCATAGGAGAACAAAATTTTTTTCGTCTTCTCCTAATGTGCTTGAAATTCCTGTCAATTCCCACTTCTTCAGCTATCTCTCTGGCTGTTACCAGTGCCGAGGCGAATCCACTCTGGCGGTACTCATCTAACCAATTAATAAATGCTTGGAGATGCTTAACTGCTACATCCAAATGCATATATTTACTTTGCCATACCTTACTTATGGTATGTATTTTGATAAGTATATCATACCATACAACCAAAGACACTACAAATTCGTATGTCGTTATCTCGTTTTCTAATGACTGACATTCACTAATCAACCCACAGTCTGTGGTATGTTCACACAGGTTGGATAAAGCATCACAAACACTATTTAGCTGGTACCTCACAGCTTTTACAGAGAGAGTGAAAGAGGTTTAATCGCGTAGACTCCACAATCTCGCAAAACGTGAGTCATATTTGACACCGCGAAAAAACTCGCGAAGCTTACACCCGATAGTTACAGTACAGAATCTACAAATATGCCTATATATATATATATATATATATATATACCCTAGAGATAGAAAAAAAAATATATATATATATATATATATATATATATATATATATATATATATATATATATATATATATATATATATATATATATATATATATATATATATATGACCTACATACATAGATATGCTGAATTTTGATCGAATTCAAAAAAAAGTTCGACAAAACGTTGAGATATGCCATATTTGCCCTTATGATAAAAAAAATTGTCAAAGTAAAAAAAATGGAAGGGGGGCTTAGTTTTGACCTATTTTTATTTTTACTGATGCCTACTTTTGGTCGAAATTAAAAAAAAAAAATCTGCAAAATTTTAGGAAATTAGTAGCCTAATGTAAAAAAAATTAGCTCAACATAACATGAAAGGATATATATATATATATATATATATATATATATATATATATATATATATATATATATATATATATATATATATATATATATATATATATATATATATATATATATATATATATATATATATATATATATATATATATATATATATATATATATATATATATTTATATATAAATATATATATATACTATTATATATATATATATATATATACACGGCGTTCATTTTCATTATGCAAAACAACTTTTTATTAGAACATTTTCAATAATTACTTTTTAAATAAAATATCACTGAGTAATGACACTGCAATGGCAAACACAAATTCACGTGAAACTGAAAGTGGCAAATCATAGACTGGCAAGCAGGGTTGAGGGTTGCCAGGTGGTTTGGAGTACTTTTAGCCACATATTGGTTAAAATTAGCCATAATTATTCCTACATTATATATATATATATATATATATATATATATATATATATATATATATATATATATATATATATATATATATATATATATATATATATATATATATATATATATATATATATATATATATATATATATATATATATATATATATATATATATATATATATATTTATATATAAATAAAATTAATTAAATAATTTTATACTAAAGATATCCATTAGGTACTCTAGGCTGTTATAATGAAATGATTTTTATATTTATATTAAATCTAACAAAAATTAGCAAAATTTAGCCAAAAAACCGAGAGGCTAAAATTTTTTTTTCTTTTGGCAACTTATGAAATTAGCCACAATGGTTAAAATTATCCACATCTGGTAACCCTGCTGGCAACTGACAAGTGCGTGAATAATGATTTAAAACGTTTCAAAACGTTCCAACCAAAATTTTCGAGATCCTTATATTTAAATTCTAACACACACACAGTATTATATATATATATATATTGTAGTTATATATATATATATATATATATATATATATATATATATATATATATATATATATATATATATATATATATATATATATATATATATATATATATATATATATATTGCCCAGCTCATGCGATATGGGGCGTTAAATCTGTTAGCGCGCGAGGCCCTTATAAGGCGCGGGGCCCTTATAAGGCGCGGGGCCCGGGGCGATTGCCCCTGTCGCCCCACCCTAGAGCCGCCACTGTATATATACATCTAACTTGCTTTGTAACAGAGCCCCCCCCCCCTGTAGTACTAACACAAGTAGAATTCACCCTTCGGGAATTAAGGTATGTGCTTTTCTATCACCAGTATACCATTTATTTTAAAGGCTTGGAGTTAAATAGCCTTATCACCAACCTATTATTATTATTTATTTTATTGTCTTGGCTTGTAATAGAAAATACAAAATTTGCTTTCTGGAATTAAAATAATTTATTTTTGGTGCATGTAAAGGTACATCACTATATATATATATATATATATATATATATATATATATATATATATATATATATATATATATATATATATATATATATATATATATATATATATATATATATATATATATATATATATATATATAAAAATATATATATATATATATATATATATATATATATATATATATATATATATATATATATATATATATATATATATATATATATATATATATATATATATATATATATATATATATATATATATATATATATATATATATATATATATATATATATATATATATATATATATATATATTAGAGATGTATCGGAAACACTAGTTCCGGCCGGAACTCCATTTTAAAGTTCCGTTCCGGCCGGAACTAGCTTGGTTCCGGCCGGAACTAACCGGAACTTTCTACTTTTTCAAATGTCTTTCTTAATAAAATTTAGTAATTGATTTGTCATTTACACAGTTATGATTATGCATAAAAAATAATATTGAAAATTGATATACAGTCGTCCCTCGTAGAACGCGGGGTTAGGTTCCTGACCCCCCGCGTTATAGGCGATATCGCGTATAACTTTAAACCCCTGAAAAATCATTAATTTTAAAATTTTTACCTTTGTATAAGGTGAATAAAATAGCAGCAGCATTTTATTTATCCTTAATAATAATTTAATAAATTTGCAGATACAATGTTATTTACAGAACAGTATATAAACATATTTTATTGACTAGTTAATTAGTAGGATATTTATTACATTACAGTACAGTACATATCTTAAAATGAGCAAAAAAGTTTTTTAGTTTTTTTAAATGAAAAAATATACAATGTACAAACCTTTAAAAATTTGGAGATAAAATTGTTTTTATATATTTAATTGAATAGCCTGAGGACTGTAATATAAAATTTTAAAGTTTAGCCAATTGAGCACAAAAATAGTTTCTTTCAAATTGTAAATGAAGTTGAAGGTGTAAGAGATGAAGGCAGTCCAGAATCTGTAGGTTGTATTGGCTGCTTTTTTGAGAAACACATCGTTATCGGTAATTGACGCTATTGCCTTTTTAGCTCAGCAAATTTTTTTTTTCTTTTCATTTCATTATTTTAACATATGTATGTATTATTTTTATTTTATTTTTTGCAATTTTAATTTTAATTTTTATCTTTTTAACATATGTATTACAGAATTTTAATTTTATTTTTTGTAATTTTGTAATTTTAATTTTTCTTTTTATTATCTTTTTGCCAACCGCGGTATAGCAAGATCGCGTTCTATAAGACGGCGTTCTACGAGGGACGACTGTATGTGAACAAATATCATGATAAAATGACCTTCGACTCTATACTTTCGAAAACTTTAAATATGAAACAATATTTTCACACTCGAACGGGTAGCTTTAATTCTCTAGAACGGGGTTGGGGATATTTTTGATTTTTTGAGATTTTTTTTATTTATTTTTATTTTTATTTTTTTTTATAAAATTAGTTAATAATCCTAATTATTGCCTAATTAATAATAAGTTTGGTAAATATAATTATTTAGTTTAATTAAGTTATTTAAATTATATATATAATATATATATATATATATATATATATATATATATATATATATATATATATATATATATATATATATATATATATATATATATATATATATATATATATAAATATATATATATGTA
>JABUQX010110498.1:25000-40959 GCA_015478945.1 Trachelipus rathkii | reverse complement strand
TTGGGAACAGGTCTCCAGTTGTTGGAAAAGTTTAGTTAGATGATGAAAGGGGCAAAGCTGGAAGCAAAGTGTTTCTGGGAGTTGTAAAATATTTTTTAGGGTATGTTGTTGGATTGGGAATGGGCGGAAAAACGGGATGGAGCAAAGAAATGTAGTAGAAAAAAAGTGTTGGAAATTGGCCAGGGGGGGAAAAAGGTGGGTGGTGGCAAATTAAAATCGTGGGTTGCAATGTTTAAAGGGGACTTAAGTCTTGGAGTGCGCTAAGTTCTTACATGGAGGCATGTTGTTTTAACCTGTGTTAATTGTATTTTGAAGTTGAGGGCCAATGTCTGGGAATAAAGGGAAAGTTTATAAGGGGAATCTTAAAAGTTCAATTGGGTTCAGATTGGGGGACATATATCTTAGGGGCAGCCTAGGTGTAAAAAAGGAATTATAAAAGTGAGGCATGGGAAACATATTAGAAGTCGTGGTGGTGTGGAAGGAAAAGGGTTTTTAAATGAGGAAGAATAAATTGAAAAGTATGTTTGGGAGGGATGGTTTTGGTCATGTTGGAAAAGGAAGAATGGGGAAAGTCGTTGGTTAAAACGCGGATGTATAAAGTTGGGAGGGATAATGTTGGGGAACGGAACCCGGGGCTGGGAGACTTGAAAGAGGAAAAAAGGTGGGGATTGAGTCGGTGGAAACGATTGGCTTGAAGGGAGAAGGAAAATGTTGAGTTATGCAGAGGGGTGGCAGAGATTTAAAGGGTGGGTAATGCGAACATGCGTGGGGAATGGAGAAAGAATGGGGCGGGTTTTGTATTGGGGGGGCCCATGGGTTGTGCCGTTTCCACCCTTTGGGGGCCAGGGGAATTGAAACCCTTTACAAGTTGGGAACCGGATTTTTACCATAGTGAGGGTTCCGGGTCCGCGGTCCAATGATGCCGTAGGGTGGATTTTTTCTGTCTGTTGACGAAGGCTCTCCACTAATATTGGTTACCAAGGAGGGGGGGGCGGTTAAGGCTGCTGGCTTTTCTTTTTCGACGTTTGTCATTTGGTTTCTCCTTTACGCTTTTTCTTTTTTCCGTATTGCTTGTACAAGCAACCTTACCCCAAATCTTGGGGCAAAGAGGAAAAAAAGGTGAAGAAAAGAAAGGAAAGAAAAGAAAAGATTTATATATATATAATTATATATAATAATATATATAATAAATATATATATATTACTATATCATATATTATATATTATATAATTATATATCAATATATATATATATAATATATATATATATATAACTTAAATATATATAATATATATCATAAAAAATATATTAAAATATTATAATATATATATTATATATAGAATATATTATATATTATATAATATAATAATACTATTATAATTATATTAAAATATATATTTATATTAATATCGATCAGTCAAAATATTAATCGGTACATAATATATTAATATAATAATTATTTAATATATATAATTATAAATATATGATATATTATAATATATATAAATTATATATATATATTATAATTATTTATTAATTATATATATTAATATGATATATTATTATATTTATATATATTAATAAATATATAATACATTAATATTTATTATATATATAATATATATTAATTTTAATAATTTTAATTAATAAAATTTAAAATTATAACATATACTATTTAATTATTTTGTAATATTAACATTTATATTAACTTATATTAATATATATATATATATATAGTATATATATTATTAATATATATTAATATTTAATAATATATATATATAATATTTAATATATAATATTTATAATTATTTATATAATAATTAATTATTATATATAATTAATATATATATATATATAATAATATATATATAATATTTTATATTAATATAAATAAAATACTATATATATTATTAATATTTTATAATATATAATATAAATTTTATATACGGCTTCAAATTATATACATTATATAATCCTCTCGTATAGATAAAGAGAAAAGCAATGCAATTCTATTTCAAATACTGTATAAATAGTAAGTAGGTTGAAGGGCAAACCGCGCCATCTGTTGTTAAGCCCTGAATTATTATTGTATATAGTAGAATGTATCGTATTAGTAGGGAGAGTCTGACGCTGGTTTTCGTGTGAGAGAGACGTGTACAAAGACTGCTGCTACGCAGAAAGTAATTGTTGTGTTTTTAGCATCTAAGAGTTAATCTAGTGTATTAAGATAACTCGTGTGATATTATTTAAGTTGAATATTTTATTATAAAGTGAAGCCATTCCTATTTATTATTCGTATTAATCTATGCTTAAGAACAACTACTTATTTCCTATTGGTCGTCGAGTGAACCGCATCATCGTTTATCTATTCTACTGTTGCAGAACACAGTAAGTCTATTTATTCCATATCACATTGTATGATAATTTCTACAAAGAAGATTATTCACTGTAATTATTCTACAAGATTTAATGTTTATGCAAAGACTATTTGTGCAGAATCGCATATCTACGTTTCAAGAATATTTTACTATATCAAGTTGTTTATCTCTCTCTCTCTCACAAGTGTATTTAAAGTTCCACGAAACCACGCTCTCTCAAAGATTTATTACAGACTCGATTTCTATTTAAATGCTAATGAATATTTGTATTATAATTAAGAAGATTTTATTACTGTAAATAAAGTTGACAATCTCTGCTACGCATTTCTGTTGATAAGGATAAAGATATTATTTACTGAACTATTTTATTAAAGGAATGTGACTTCTTATTTCTACATTATTATTCAACAAGGATATATATATATATAAGATATGCTATTAAAAATTATTCTTATATGTGCATCGTCTCATTCAAGCCTCTTCTTCTCTTCCAAGTTGACCAATAGTATAGATAAGTCTGTAGCCACTGATGAGTCCCTCATCCTGTCCAGTTTAGCAATCTTCGAGAAGCTCGATCTTGTCTTTTCCATTGAGCGCACGGGGTATAAAATTTCTCAACGCAAGTACCTGTATGAAAGGAAAGTTGATTACAAAACACTTGCGGAAAAGAATGGCGACCGTTTAAACAGAACCTTCTAGCATCGTTTACACTGAAATTTTCGTATATTATCTACAGTATACTTCAAGAGTATAGAGGCGACTTTACTCTACATTGGTCTGAAGATATTCTTTTATGCTACAAAGAGCATTGGGGAAGCATTTCAATTTTTCAAAAGGCTCATTTTCGGGGAGCAGAAGCCTACAAGTTGCGAAGCATATTTTTCCATTCCTCAACGGATCCATCATTCTCGGAGCAGATTTAGATGTCTTTGAGAAAAATTTAATCTGGGATTATATTTGTAAGAACTATAGAAATGTCTTCAGGTACTGTTTGTATGTATGTAAAATGCAAATACTGTAAGTAAAATAATTTTTCTTTTCCAATTTCCTTATGTAAAATTATATTTTTTTTAAATTTCATAAAAATAGCCATTTGTCATTTGGGTTCAATCCTCCGCCTGTTATAAGTAATATATATACGATTTTGCTCAATTCTAATGGAGCGGCACGTGGCGACCGTAGTTACGTTAATCAAATTAGTTGTTCTAGCTCGCGTTTCTGAAAAACATAGAATCCTTGCTGTTCAATATTTCATTCACTATTGGTTTAAAAATATATTTTAACATTTTTTAATAAACTTTTTATTGCATTGAAACAAATAAATATAGTATTATATATACACTAAAGAATATATATTAATTTATGATATATAGTAAGAAATACTTTATATAATTTATTTTTGGTATTCATAGAGCGTTAGATATTTAGATTCTTAAGTTGTCCAAGATAGGCTGTCAGAGGCTAGTTTTTGTATGTAATAACGGGGTTGATTTTATAATAGTAAAGACACTATAGACGGGTTCATTGGGTTTCATACCAGATATTTCCAGTTTGTACGCAGTTATACGGGACTTGTATTATAACTGTAAAATTTCGTCGTCTGTTTATTTACTTATTAACAGATGTTTTTAAAATGTTCTGAAATGCAACTAGAATAAATATTGATATAAATATTTATTGAAATTTATATATTTTACATATATGTCATATATTTTATGAACATATATCATACTGTATAGTTTGTGTACCACCTGTACGAATGTGAGAGGCTTATGCGTAATAGTTTCTTTCTATATACTAAAATCCTTACATTGACAAGGTTATCATCTGCAAATAAAATTTTGCAGAAAATTCAAAAATATTTCTTCTTCCTCATTTCCTCTCCTACTGTTGCGAGAGAAATTCAAGTTGCAGTGAAAAAGTATTTTTTTTTGTATGAGAATTTTTCCACTCAAAATAAAAAATTTATCCATTTGTTTTCACAAATTTATTATAGCCACAAAGGTGACTTGTGTGAAGTGTGCTATCTGAATGAAAATCTGGGATATTTTAAATTTGCGTGGAGGTCAAGTACAAGTTCAAGTACAAGTACTAAAATAATTTTATATATATATATATATATATATATATATATATATATATATATATATATATATATATATATATATATATATATATATATATATATATATATATATATATATATAATATATATTTATATATATATATATATATATATATATATATATATTGGTTCTCAGTATAAACATATTGTTTTGTTTATACATATTTATTTACATGTATATTAATGTTCTTTATTGTTTTTGAGGTACCTGTCAAAGAAGAGATTGCATCCTTCCAGCGAAATCCACAATTTCAGATTTTCAAATGATCAGAAACAGTACATAAAAATCGAAAAGAAAATTTTCCTCTGCTGCATCGGAACGAGGATATAAGGCATTGTTTTGGGAGAGTTTTTCCTAAATATTAAGGATCAAATTAATTTATTTTTTTTTATTACAAATAAAAGATTTATTTTTTTTTTTTACTATATATATTTTAATATTTATTATTATTGAAGGCAAACGTCCTTTTCATTATTTACTAATTTATGTCCAGAAGTATTCATTGAAGCAACTGCCAGAAAGTGTACGCCAGAGTAAGTTTTTGCATTCCATTCTTACGTGGTTTCTTATTGTATCATTTTCCTTCTATTTTCTGCTGTTGTGGGAATTTTTCGTGTTCTTTGAATATAGGGTTTAATATTTTTTTTCTGGTCGTAAATTATTCATCATTTTTAAATGCCTTCTGATACAGAGGACAACATTGAAGTTTCCTCACACGATATAACGGAGCAAAGTCCTCCTGCAGAGATAGCTCACGGGGCTGAATCCGTCGATTTAAATAATCATTCTTTCTCTCAGTTGAATAATTTTGCAAACATGGAGCGTCAAACGTTGAACATTGACCGTTTGAGACACTCTAAGCCAAACATACCTCTGTTGGTAGGGTTTATAAACAATTCTTGGGTTGGTCCGGAGCTTGGATCCTGGTTTACTGCTATAGATTTATACTTCCAGGATGAACAGATAACCTCCGATGTCGAGAAATTACGGAGCTATGTACGTTTTGTGAATATGAAGGAGGGTAATGCTTCATATCTTATAAGAAATACACCGGAACTCTTTCGGGCTGATAATTGGGAAGATTTTAAGAAGAATCTGTCATATTGCTTAAATCCTTTGGTCTCTATTAGTTCTTTCGAAGCCTTCAGTGAGTTCATAAATGTAAAATGGTCTCATAATCACTCACTTCCAGAGTTCATAACGGAAGCTCAAAAAGTTTTACAAACTTTCCTCGATTCAGCGGCGTTAATGCATGACGTAAAGTTTAGTGACGAGCAGCGTCGTTTACTCTTATTTTCTATGTTATATTCAAATTCCAAACCTCAATTTCAACGGGTCATACACGAAGATTTTGATGTTAATAATTCAATTCCAAGGCAGATTCAAACATATTTGAAGAAAACTCACTCTTTAAATAATGGCAAGATTGCATCGGCGTCAAATAAAGCTCCAAATCCAAATTTTTCTACCACAGTGTATCATACTCAAACTGAGAAAAATGTGGCTCCACAATCTTTTCACCAGGCTCATACAGTAAAAAGTAAGCCTCGGTATCCTCAAAAGTCATTTTCAAATGCAAATTCCTTATCTCCAAAGCATCAGAATACGCAAAAAGGTGTGTTTTGTCGAAACTGTGAAAGACATGCCCACCATACTTCTGAATGCGTGTTCAGTTCTTTTTGTTCAATGTGTTACAAGCCACATATGCGGGGGTCTCAAAGAAACTGCCAGGGCACGTTCTGGGAACCTTATTCACCTCAGGGTATTAAGAGGGTGAAAGTTATAACGCCAGTCGAGCGAGAAAATTACGAAAGAAATCAGACGAATTTCTATAGGGGTTCAAATTCTAATGTTCATAGGGGTTCAAATTCCAATTTTCATAGGGGTCAAAGTAACTCAAGGGGAAGTTACCAGGTAAATCATTGCTATAATATGCCAAATTCATATTCTAAGAGTGCAAATTATGATAACCGCATGACAGGTAAGTCAAATAATTATTCCAAAACCGAGCTGCGAAACGCCGGAAACAAAAGTTGTAGAACAAATTCTCCGCACACGTACCAATTTGCAGAGAACGATTTAGAGTCTCAAGTGCACTTATTGGATCCGAATTATAATCCAAATAAGCAATTTCATTATAAATCTGAGAAATATAACTCACAAAGGCATGCAATGTATTCTAATAATTCTTATTTTCCGCATCAATCAGTACGAAATCGCTGCTCAAATTTCCGTAATCCGCCGATTTTTGATCAAAATCAGGATCAGTTTTCTTATTTTCCTAAGTCGAATTTTTCAGAAAGGCTACGAGTTTTCTGCCTCAGAACGTCGTAGTTGCGCCATTAGAGGCTAATATTACAAATATTTTCAATAAATCGTCTGTTTCGAATGTGTTTAAAATAGATGATAATCCTGTAGTAGGTAAAAGCTATTTCCTAAAAGTAAAACTCACGGTGGAATATGAGTTTATCTATGAGATGTCAAGCTACTTAGACATTGGATCGGGTGTTTCTTTATTACGCTTGCAGACATTCGAAAGGTTAAGAAAATACTATCCTTTAGAATTGAAAGAGGATAACATAGTGCTAAAATCTATATCTGGAAACGTGATCCCAAATCTGGGTCGTTGTTAAAACTCCAGCTTTCTTGCTTGAACGATAGACTGTTCAATATTCATGTAATTATTGTCAGCAACCAATGTACTTTCAGCGGGAATATGTTGTTAGGCACTGATGTACTCGCTTCGTTGCCCATTTCTTTTGATTTAAAGAATGAAATGTTAATTATGAATGACGAAAGGGGCACAAGTAGTATTCCTTTAACTGCGTGGAGTCCGCTCCTTGATGATAAAAATTCTGTTTTTAATCCTTTATCGCATGATAAAAATGCTCTTAACGACGATTTTAAAGTCGATCCTACTGTTTCTTTTTGCAAAACGCAATCTATTAATTTCGAGCAAGAGTCTTATATTCATGAACTTTCAATTTTCGATGATGAAAGTTATGATTTGTTTTTGCCGAGTACCGTTCAATTTAATGCTTATTCAACGACGATTTTGTCCGTTGATGTTCGTTCAAAGGCGGGAACCTTACCCCCTGAAGAAGTATACCTCGTTTCTGAGAAGAATATTGTTTCAAATGTCATTTTTGCCAATGTTTTAAGTGGTGTAAAAGATGGCACAATTTTAGTCAAATGTGTTAATTTAAGTTCAGCTCCAGTCACTATGGACAAAAATACAATGGTTTCTAAAGCAAATTCTTTGGGTTTTCGTAGTTCTTATTCAAACATAAACCGGATAGATACATCCGAGGGTCTTTCTAATTCTGAATTACGCGATGTTTATAGGGAAATTTTGCTTTCAAAGTCGAAGAAAGAAGCGGACTTAGTGGTGTTACAGGATGCGTCACAGTTAGAAACCATCCTTGATTTCTTAATAGAAAACAGAGAAGTAGTTGCTCTTAGTAATGACAGAGTCGACATATGTCCTTTGGGTAAGTTTAAATTAGAATTAACGTCCGATCGTCCGACTTATATATACACCCCAAATTACCTTCTTCCGCACAAATATCAGTCAGATATTGACAGCTGGGTGAATAAATGCATGTTGGATGGATATATAGAATCATCCGATTCACCGCACTCGCATCCTCTCTTAGTTCTTCCAGTCAAAGGGAGTCTAAAACCGGAAGTTATTTTAGATTTTAGAAGATTGAATAAATATGTTGTTCCTTTACAAACTCCATTGCCAGATGTGCAAAATACGATTTCAAAGTTAGGAGATTCCAAAGTTTATTCAAGTCTGAATCTTAATTCAAATCCGTATGGCGTAGAAGTCGATAAAGATAGTCGTCCATACCTCGCATTCTCTACACATAGAGGACATTACCATTATAAATTACTTCCAAATGGAGTTAGAAATTCTTCACAGGTCTTCTGCAAATTAATGGAAGCAGCTCTTTCTCACCTGTTAGGTATTCACGCGCTCATCTATCTTGATGATATTATTGTTTATTCTAAAGACATAGATTCACACTATCGTAGTCTAAGGTTAGTGTTTGATGCTTTAAAGAAAGCGAAGCTTAAAATCAAGTTGGAAAAAGCGAACTTTTTCAAAAGGTCATTAGTGTATTTAGGGTTTCTTATTGGTAGTGAAGGTCTTTCTGCAGATCCTAGTAAGTTAGAAGTACTCAAATCATTTCCAGTACCTACAGATATTAGCTCAGCACGTTCTTTCGTGGGATTCACATCTTTTTACCGCAATTTTATTCCTCATTTTTCTGTTGTTGCACAGCCGATCACAGCTCTTTTCAAAAAGGGTGTAAAATTCGTATGGCAAGAAGAACAACAAAAAGCTTTTGATATTCTTAAACAAAAGTTAATCATGGAACCTTTATTGCAATTTCCAGACTTCAATAAGGAGTTTATTTTATGTACTGATGCCAGTGGGATAGGTCTCGGGGCAGTCCTCGCACAGAGAGATTCAAATGGTAACGACAGACCAATATCATTCGCTTCAAGAATGTTGAGCAAGGCCGAGAAAAACTATAGCTCGATCGACAGAGAAGCCTTGGCGATAACGTGGTCATTGTCTAAATTTAGGAATATAGTTTATGGGTATCCAATAAAGATCTATACAGATCACAAACCTCTGGTGCAAATTTTCAAAAGTAAGGATCTGACACATAAATTGGCCAGATGGGCTGTAAAGGTTAACGCATTTAACCCTGAAATATTGTTTATTGAAGGTAAAAAGAATATTGTTCCAGACATTCTTTCAAGATGTCCACCACCTTCTATTTCTCCTATATCTTTGGTGTCAAATATTGATTCTTCATTCGCAGATAAAAAGCTTTATAATCTTACGTTCGAGGTGATTAAAACCGAACAAGAAAAATGTGAAAGATTAGCTCCTATTATAAAGTTTATTAAAGAAAAAGGTAACACGTTCTGTTATCCACATGCTTATATTAAAAATATATTATATTACGTTACGAAGGAGATGCAATATCTCATTGAAGTTCCAAATTCGTTAGTTTATACTGTTTTAAATCTCAATCACTGCAGTCTTGGCGCTGGCCACATGGGTGCTCTACGCACAGAGAAAAGAATTAGAGAACATTACACGTTTCCGAAGTTATCAAATCTTGTTCAGCAATTTTGTAAAGAATGTCTTTCTTGTTTACGTGTTAAGGGGAACATTCCTAAGCGTGCATCTATTTACAAGTACCCAATTGCATATCAGCCGTTCAGTAGAGTACACACTGATATCATTGGACCACTTCCTCCTTGTTCTAAAACGGGTTCTAAATATATTCTGGTTTTCAAGGATTCACTTACAAGGTATGTTGAATTGTGTCCCATACCTTCTCGAAATGTTTATATAGCAAACGCTTTACTTCATAGAATTATCGTTCGTCATAACACTCCTTCAGTTCTTTTTGCGAAAGATGCAGGTGATTTTGTTCCTTCTTTTTTCAAAAGCTTTGGAAAATTCCCAAAGTTGAAATTTCTATCCTTCCTCCTGTTCAAGAAAACAACGTGGAACGTTGTGATTTACAAGTAAAAGATTACTTGCGTCGTTATGTCAGGGATCATGGTAACGATTGGACATCCTACCTTCCATTCGTTCAATTGTGCTTGAACAGCACCTACAATGAAACGCTAGGGGAAAGTCCACATTTTGTTCTATATTCGTACAATAAACGCTTACCTTACAATGTAGATAACTACATCACACCTTTCTCTAGTATAAATAAAGATTTCCAACCAAGTCATGAAGAGCTAAAAGACTTAGCAATACGTACGAATTTTATTCATGAGATAGCAAAGGAAAATTTAGAGAATGAAACGAACAAATTCATAACCAGACAACGTAGTAAAGCTCTGGATAGGGATATTCTCGTGGGTAGTCGTGTGTACATATTAGATATAAAACCTTCTGGATTACCTAAGAAATTACACAAACGTTGGGTAGGACCGTACCGGGTTGTAGGAATCTTGGGAAGAAACAGATTTATATTACAATGCTTGCAAAGTGGACGAGAGATCGCTGTTCATAGCGATAATTTCAAAATTGTTGCTGAACCTATTCTTGATCCAAATTTTCCTCAAAACAAGGAAAATTCTGTTATTAAATCTGATCAAAGCAAGAAAGTTCATTTCAATAATGAGGTAGATGATGAAACGGAAAGTTTATCTCAAGATGACGAAGATGAAAATGTCATGTTTCCTCATCAATATACAAGAAGTGCAAGTAAGATTCATAGTCCAATTCATGAAAGAAACAATCTTCAATATTCGAATTCTTCTTTTCAGGATCCTATTCGTATTCCAAATGATGTAAATAGTCCAAATCAAGTTAGTCATAATCGCTCTGAAGGAAATACTTCTCGTTCTGATAGTACTTTCCAATCTTCATTTTCGGGTTTTAATAATAATAGTGGAAGTTCATCTTTTCGTAGTTCAGATATATCGAAGTCGGAAACTGATACTTCTGATAGTAATTACAAACCATATCCGCTATTTAAGGGAATTCGGGACCAGAGTCCTCGGTTTCTTCGTTCTTCTAATAGGGCACCTCCTATTCATAGCACTCCAGTATCGGATGAATTTCGTAATCTTCCTTCCTGTTCTTCCAAACGTAATGATTTGTCATTTTCTGATTAGTGTTTTTCAGGTTACTTTCGTGTCCATTCTTTCATTGAAATGGCTGGCAATTTATGGTAGATGTTTCAATGAGTTGCAGATGGATATATTTTAGATTAGAATTTATTTATTTTTTTTTTATTATAAATGTTTTATAACTCCCTGAAACGCTTACCTGATCATGAGAAAATGAAATTGGATTTTGGAAGAATATAATCTGTTCTATGACATAGTATATCATATGTTGTAGGAAAGTAAGTTTAAATTCAAACGCTTTGTTTTTATTTAAAATCAATGTACAGTACATCCTAGAAATTTTATATTATAAAATTCCTTCCTCGGAGGGGAGGGTATTCTATACGGCTCAAATTATATACATTATATAATCATCGCGTATAGACAAAGAGAAAAACAATGCATTATAATTCTATTTCAAATACTGTATAAATAGTAAGTAGGTTGAAGGGCAAACGCGCCATCTGTTGTTAAGTTCTGAATTATTATAGTATATAGTAGAATGTATCGTATTAGTAGGGAGAGTCTGACGCTGGTTTTCGTGTGAGAGAGTCGTGTACAAAGACTGCTGTTACGCAGAAAGTATTATTTGTGTTTTTAGCATTCTAAGAGTTAATCTAGTGTATTAAGATAACTCGTGTGATATTATTTTACAAGTGGAATATTCTTATTATAAAGTGAAGCCATTCCTGTTTATTATTCGTATTGAATCTATGCTTAAGACAAGCTACTATTTCCATTGGTCGTTGAAGTGACCGCATCATCGTTTATCTATTCTACTGTTGCAGAACACAGTAAGTCCATTTATTCCATATCACATTGTATGATAATTTCTACAAGAAGATTATTCACTGTTATTATTCTACAAGATTTAATTGTTTATGCAAAGACTATTTGTGCAGAATCGCATTTCTACGTTCCAAGATATTTTACTATATCAAGTTGTTTATCTCTCTCTCTCTCTCACAAGGGTATTTAAAGTTCCACGAAACCACGCTCTCTCAAAGATTTATTACAGACTCGATTTCTATTTTAAATGCTAATGAATATTTGTATTATATTTAAGAAGATATTTACTGTAAATAAAGTTGACAATCTATGCTACGCATTTCTGTTGATAAGGAGAATAATATTATTATTTACTGAACTATTTTATTAAAGGAATGTGACTTCTATATTTCTACATTATTATTTTAACAAATATATATATATATATATATATATATATATATAAGATATACTATTAAAAATTATTCTTATATGTGCATCGTCTCATTCAAGCCTCTTCTTCTCTTCCAAGTTGACCAATAGTAGATAAGTTGTAGCCACTGATGAGTCCCTCATCCTGTCCAGTTTAGCAATCTTCGAGAAGCTCGATTGTCTTTTCCATTATAGCGCACGGGGTATTAATAATCAAAACGCAAGTACCTGTATGAAAGAAAAGTTGATTACAAAACACTTGCTGGAGGAAAATATATATATATATATATATATATATATATATATATATATATATATATATATATATATATATCATATATATATATATATATATATATATATATATATATATATATATATATATATATATATATATATATATATATATATATATATATATATATAGTATATATATATATATATATATATATATATATATATATATATATATATATATATATATATATATATATATATATATATATATATATATAAAACATAAACGTAGCACACACAAACATTTTTTTTAAGATAAAGAGGCCCGTATATATTTTTTTATTTACAATCAACATGGTAAGAGTGACACTAAAAATCTTAGCTTGCATAACTGAATTAATGTCGCGCTTTACATTAAATATTATTACGTCTGTGTTTGTCCAAACTAATTTTAATTATAATTTAAATGTTAAGTAGATTTTAATAATGTTATAGTATTAATTTGGATAGAAAAACACAAGTCTAAGTTATATTTTATTGACATTTTCCAAACGTGAATTTTTTACAAAATTATGAATTTTATTTTCATTGTTTTATGCTAAATAAAAATTGAAAAAAAAGAATTATGACAATAAATTTTAATAATTTCTAATAATAATAATATTTACACTTTTTAATATAGGTACTTTATATTACGAGTAGGCCTACGTATGCTATCATAATACAACTTAAAATTTTTTTTTTTTTTTGCATTTTTGAATGGCTGTATTTTTTAAAACAAGCAAATACCAAAGTCAATATTGCAGGTGAAGGAACATCTATGGTAGTAGTATATTGTGTGAAAATTTCAGATTTTTAGCACTTACCCCATCAGAGATATTAAGGTTCAAAGTTACCGATTTTCCGAAAAATTGATTTTTGGACACCCTGTAAATTTTTTTTTAAAATATTACCAAACTCAAATAAGATTTAAGTTAAACCATATTTTAGTATGTATCACCACACAAAATTTTATATCGTTAAATTATTTCCTTCTTTTAATAATACACCCACGAAAATGGAAATTTCTTCGATTTTTAACACAATTTTTCGGATTCATTTTCATGGTGAAATATTATTTTCCCCAAAAAAAACATTAAAGGCCAAATGTACCTTAAAGTATCCCTAACAAATCACTCTCTATGAAATTTGGTATAAGAATTACCAATATGGAGATATGACTTAAAAATGTTACCTCATTAAGTGATAAATTTTGCTCCAACTGGTCAAACATTTTGGCCTCACCCTGTTACAACCAGAGTAAATCTACAAAAACGAATGGTGGTTTTGAACTGCCAGGGATAACATTAACGCTATGCAAAATATAAAAGTTTTCAAATTATCGAGCGGCCAACTTCCATTATTTTGGTACGGAAAAATGGATAGACCCATATATAGATATAGTTATATATATATATATATATATATATATATATATATGTATTTATGAGTTGAAAAACTCAGATAAATATATATATATATATATATATAAAGGTGACCGCAGTGATCGGGGGAGAAAATTGTTTCCCGAATTTTGTCAACGAGAACCCCACAAAATGATCAGTCTTGCAGATTTTTCGATAGCCAAAATTTGAGCACGATTGGAGCATGTTAAACCGGTGCCGCTGGGCATTCAAAGTTTCAAAAAACTCAAATTTTTGGCTGGCTAGTGACGTCTTTGGGCCGTTTCTTAAACTTCTTTATTATTTTCTCATGATTTATGTCTTAAATCATAGGCAATATTGTTCTAAGTAATTTATATTATATAGGCTACATATTTGTTGCTACTTATAGTCGAACCGAGCATAACAGCCTTTGTCATCAAAAATGTGACTAGGAACCTCTATTAACTAACTTATGATATGTGTATTTTGTTTTTAATATTTTTCAAAGTATGAAATTAATTATGATGGGATAAAATGACAATTTAGATTTCTTTGTTTTTACATATTAAAATGTATTTTAATAAGAAAAGAGAGTGACATTGCATCGCTTGCATTCTTTAAGAAGGATAATAATGAATAATCTATTCTAAAGGTTTGCTCAAAGTGATTTTTGAAACATCAGGATACAGCCAACCGCTTTTGTGGGTACTACCTGTAAACATAGTTTCTGCTCCTACCTTTAGTGAGGAGGTTAGTTTAAAGTCTGTAATAATTTCACTCCTATCTGAAATGGGTCTACTAAAGACCTTTAGTGACTTTACAATCCCCAATCCTTCCTTAAAATGTATATTTTCAGGCCACCTACTGGGGTTCTCTGAGAAAATCTACGTTACTGGAAACTCTCAAAGAAATTCATGGTCCCCTTGGTAATTAAACAAGATAACCCTACATTAACCAGTTCTTCCAACTGGTGTCTTCGAAATTTGGGTTTACAATTCTTGAATTTTCTGTCTCAGTCTCGGTGTCATTTAGGACTTTTTTCGCCATTTCCGATTTTTCTTCATCTGAAATTGAGGGATCAAGAACACAGGGCTACCAATTCTGCATTAAAAAAAATGGTTTGAGAATTTCACCAGAGCACTCTCAGAGATATCTTTGTCAATCTCCTGATAGTCCAACAATATTTGTAGGAGGTCAAAGTCTTGCTTGGGAGCCAAGTGTGCTTTGTGGGCATTGAACCAAGCTTTGCAATACACTCTAACGAAAAATACAGACAGCTTCAAAGGCACGTTGTTCTTCATGACTCAGTTTGAATTTCCGCGGAATAGAAATATCTTCAGACAATAGATGGCCTTGGCCATCCACCTGGCATGACTGATGGCACCTGGAGATTTAATTCCACTTCCGTTCCATTCATTGATCCTACAAACACCAATACCAATTGTAGGAGCTCCTTGTAATCGTCTCAGGGTTGTGATTCCGTGAGTTTAGTGTTACAATCCGCAGTTATGTTGGCAATTACTTCAGAAGGTAGATGTCTTTTCACAATTTCGTTGATGATACCGGAGTCATATTGTTTCTTGTTGAGCTTTGCCCATGCATTTTGGAATTTCTTGGAATATATTGGGTTGAGGCCCAGTTGTTGATCCGAACTTACATTCGAAAACACCTCTCAACATGACTTCAAGATTATGGTGGCGGCAAGCTAGGTAAAGCAGCTCTCTACCCAAGATGTTTTCCAAAATTGTACAAGCCCCTTTGAACCTTCTTGTGTTTGATGCAGTGGTGTCGAAACACGTTGCCTTGATAGTATGGGAGACACCCCATTCTTCGAGACACTCATAAACAGCCAGGGCTTGTTCTTCATAAGTGCTTGTGTCTGCTACAGGAACTCCTAGCAGTTGTTCATTTTCACCATAAGAAATTACAA
>JABUQX010110498.1:0-20000 GCA_015478945.1 Trachelipus rathkii | reverse complement strand
GGGGGCTCGAGCCGATGGGGGACAGATGGGGGGATGTTTCATACCCGGGAGGGGATGGTCAGACCAGACCAAATATCCAACATTCATCTCAAATACTAGGTATTAAAGCTATGAAAACTCTAACTCTGATATTTAACATTCTTATTAAAATTCCTATTCTAAAACCAAACAGACCATCTACCAACCCTGCTTCATATAGACCTATCTCATTGCTCTCCATAATAATAGTCAACGTATTAGAAAAATTAATCATGAATAGAATATCTCCCTCCATCTCTTTATTAAGCTCACAACATGATTCAGACAAAAATACTCCACTACCAATCTCCTTACAGATTTAACACAACTCATCCTTACTGGTTTTGACCAAACTCCCCCCCCCCCTTCGCTTCTCGCACCATCCTAGTAGCAATAGATATTAACAAGGTTTTTGACACAGTCCATGACACATTTTAATAGACAAAATATTGAATATAAATATGACCACCAAAGACAAAATTAATAACAAATTTCCTATCTGGTTGAACAGCTAAAATCATACAAGGATTCCACTCCTCCAGACATACATATAAATTATATAATCGTGTCCCCTAGGGAGCCATCCTTTCACCAACATTCTTCAACCTCTTTATTATATATGTATTTGATTTTTTTTTTTTTTTTAATTCTCTCTTCTATTAATTACAGACGAGAATTAACATGAAAACACACTGTTCTACGAGACAGATGACCCTAAATCTAGGAGGGATTATGTAGAGCAATACTTATTTATCCGGCAATCTCCTATGTAGTCTAAGGCCAAGGAGAGGCAGCACGACACTCACATTCTCCCAACTGCCACCAGTTGCTAACCTGCGCGACCCTTCTGACTTAGTGAATGGTGACGAGAAGAGAGAGCTAGCTCCCTACCTGAAGCTACCGGGTGGCTAGCTAATTTCTCTAAGTAATCCGAATATCTCTCGAATAGTTGTTTCTTTCTCATCCTTGACAGTCCATTGCGAGTCAGTAGCGAAACACCAGTCGCCTTTTCATTATTCTAAGCTATGTTCCCCCTTATTCTCATTTCTTACAGACCACATCCCCCCGCCCTTGCAATAAAAATTTATTTTACTATTAATAGCGAGCAATCCGTTAACACCATCATACTGTGCGTTCATCTCCAAAAGACAGTGCGTCTCTACAACTACTGAGATCACTTTGTCAACATTATATAAACTACAACTCGTAAGCAGTGGCATGCAATCATACAAGTATATAATCAATGAACTGCATCTCCCCAATTAAAAGATCACATACTATCATAACTATCTCATATCCAAACTATACTAATCCCCCGATAATGTCAACATATTAAATTTATATAAAGCTATACCAAATGCATTAAAAGCAATCTAACGGAATATGCTTAAGTGGTCGATAATAATTAATGGGTCCCCCCCACACTAAGGAGCCCCACAATAGATATAGATAATACCTCTGTACCTATTTAAACAATGCATAACCTGCTTGGACCCCTGCAATAATATATCAATCCACCACTCAGAAATTAGAAACTGTTATAGTACAAAATCCTTAGGATAATAAGTGACTGCCTTCTCTTCCACTAAATCCTATCCAACCATCAATACTAACTGAAACATAAATCTTCCCTATAAAAGCCCATCTTGACTTGAAAGAATGTCAATTTTATAGTAAATCTCTCAATAGACCTCACCCTTCATCAAATATTACAACAACCACTTGCACACCTAGATGGAAGAAAATCACCAGCATTATACTATAACATATACAATACACTTTCCCCCCTCCCCCCTCACCACCATGCAACTTTTCTATGGTCCATAGTATGTTTACTCTTATAGTTATTTTATCACAACAAATCTTTTATTAAAAAAAAAAAAGCCTTACGGGCAGATAAGTTTCCAACACAAAAAACCTATTAACAACAACAAAAAATAACAAAAGCTATTTTTAACACTATCAATAAAAAACAAGCTAATAACAATCAATATACATATACAGTATATATATATATATATATATATATATATATATATATATATTATATATATATATATATATATATATATTATATATAATAATATGTGTGATATATATATATATATATATATATTTGATGATATCATATATAAATATTTAAAACTATATATTTTTATCTTAAATAACTCCTTATTAATAATATATGCTCCCCAAAGTATTATATTTACTATTAGTGATATAGTTTTAGAGTTTAATAGGCAAATTATAATTTTTTTAGTTTTGGGTAATATAGAATATAATAATATATATATATAATACATTTAGATAATTATATATTTATATATATTAGTACCTGAGATTACAGTATAATTAACAAAATAATTATTCATATGAAATCACCCCTGCCACAAAACTCAATAGCTCGGTGTAAACAGGGTGCGTAGCATGCACTTGGAAACAGAAAAGATAGAAGAATATGACTCAAGTCAAAAAGCAAGTCCAGTCTTACTGTGATGGACCCTTACTATGGCATCTCATCAGTGTGGGGTTCATCCCTTGGCACAGGTGGGCCACAACCATACCCCCTCACAAAACCCGCCATTCATTCCCTATTATGCACCTTCTTTCGCCTCTGCCAAACTCTCATTCCTCTCCTCCAGTGCATTCCTTTACAGACTCAATCCGTTTTTTCTTCGGTCCATATATATATATTATATATATAAGTATGTAGAAAATTAAAATTATATTTCATAAAAATTTATTATATAGTCTAGCTAATTGCCTTTAATCCGTTGACTATTATACTTAATCTATATATTTATAACCATGATATATATATATATTTATATATAATCTCAAAGGTAATAAGAAAATTCTTGATAGATAAATATTAATTCTCACTATTAAAATATATGAATATCTCAAGCAATAAATTAAATACATACAAAGTATGTTATTAAATATTTTATTTAGTTATGCAACAATATAGAGCATAAATATATATATAACATGATGTATTGAATTAAAAAAAAATAAATTCTCTCAAAAAAATCAAAAAAAATTAATTAGTGAATGAAATGGTATGTAAAACAATTAAATTTTACGACATCTTAAATATTGTCCGAAAAGTGTACCAATATTTATACATTTTTAAAACATGTACTAAAAGCATTCATGAGATTTTAATTTTCTTGTAGCATTCATTTTTTAAATTACTTTCTTTTATTTACCTTTTGACACAAGATTAATAGTGGAGATGGAAGTGAAGGAGGAAAGTGATAGGTTCCAAAGTTGAAAAATGGAAAGAAATCAAAAAGGTCAGTATATCCATGATAAAATACTAAAGGATTGTAGGTAGAGATGCCACCGATACCATGCGTATCGGTGGATTTTCAGTCGAATGTTTTGAAGTATCTCATAGTTACCGGATAATTTAGTGAGTAGTAGTATCTTATGTAATCAGTTAAATAATTTTAGCTTTTGATAATTTTTTTTTCTTTAACCTAAACATTTCCATCTTTAAATTATTAGAATAATTATATATATATAATATATATTAATTATAATATAATATTAATATATTATTATATTAATATATATTAATATATTATATATATATAATATATAATATATATATATATATATAATATATATTATTATATATATTAAATATATATATTATAAATTAATAGAATAATAGGAGGCTACTGTATAATAGTTGTAATTACGCAATATAATCACAAATTATATTAACATATAATATAAGTTATGGGTATTGTAGTTAGTTGACCGCGTGAATAGATAGCTCCATGAATATCGTGGTGCGTCAAAAGTCTGGTCATTGATTTAGTATCTGAATTAGCGGATAGTCGAGTACTGGTTGTTGTAATATGTCTCTTTGTGATTTAGTTATCAAATTATGTTATATGGATATGGGGTGTACATGGAAAGATATTATTAGGGAAGGATCGCGCAACGGAAAATTTGATATTAGGAATGATAGAGAATGGAGGATAGTGGAGGGTGCCATGTGTCTCCTACCTGATTATATGCAGATGATTTGGTTCTTCTGTGGGCGAATCTGCCACATAAGAGCATGAAATAATAGCAGGTGGGCTCAGAGAGTATTTGCAGGGTGTATTAAAAGAGCCCGGAGGTTTGAAAGTAACACTCCTTTATAAGTAGTAAGGTTATAGTTATGTGAGTGAGGACCTCTCAGTGTGTTGAAGTATGTTAGATGGTGAGCAGCCTGGAATTCAAGTTTGTCATAAGTGTTTAATAAATATATTTAGCGAGTATGTGTTGGATGAGTAAAATAGGGAACGGATGATGCAGAGTGTAGTTAGGGAAAGTTGTGGAATGGCAGAAAGGTAGACTGTTTGAACAATTAAAATCGTTGTTGATGAATGTAAAAAGACCTAAGTCTATGGAGTGTATCTAGGGCTTGCATGAGGTATGTTGTTACCGATGTATATATTGTAATAAAATATATTTACTTTGAAACTATGGTCTGGAATAGAAGTATAGATCTAAAGTTCAATGTGTGCAGATGGACATCCTTATGGAGCGTTGCATTGTAATTTAAGAAATTTGATAAATAAATATAGGAATGATAACGTAATTAGAGAGTTATAGTGTAGTAGCTTGAAAATAACAATGGATAAACGAGATGGATAAATAAATGGAATTAAGTATTTGTTGAGAGATGTTTGATGTGGATAAGATGAATGAATAGTCGTGTTGGATTAGCATAATATGTATAGTTGAGTGAGTGATGGTTGGGATTCTTGGGAAACGACCGACTGGAGACGAAGAAAAAGTGGTATAATATATCGGCATACTCATGTGGTAAGTGAGTACTTAAAAATTGGTAAGGAAGACAAAAGTGGTGGGAGTTTGGCAGCATGGTCAAACTTTCGCTCGGAGATCCCGAGAATTGCGAGTGGACACATTGATAAGTTAGTGGAGAGAACGGCGGGTGTTGTGAGGGGGTATGGTGTGCCCACCTGGGATACCGTGTATTTTTCCCTTTACGACTGGTACTCTCGATGTATTTACCATTATAGTTTTAGGGGACAGTTCGTTCGCAGATGCTTGTGAAAGACTCGTTGCGCCTGACGAATTATTGATTTTCGAACCAAAAAGTTCTCACTAATTAATAACTGATCAACTATGTACAGAGGGGGCGTTAAGTCGTAGGCGTATTTCTAAGTGCTCTTTCACTTTTCAGATCTGACTTGTGCGATGTGGTGAAACATATTCTTACATGCCTTGTTTATCTTCTTCGATGAGCGACTCGTTAACTCGCACCCTTAACCTTACTCTTGAGATCTCTGGCAGAGTCTTGGGGAAAATCAATTCTGATTAATAAGCTGTAGTACTCTATCGTATTATCGCAACGCAAAAAGAAATATAAAAAATGGGAGATATTAAGGCTTTAAGTTCATAAGTTTTATTACATATTGCAATTTAGAATAAATTGCAATCCTAATAAGGCAAATTACTTAATTATTTTGATATTTCTATATTTAATGTTATCATTTTTAGATAAAAATGCTCCTCAACAAACATAAGATAGGTATACCCTAAAACTATGTGACTCTTACTTAGGTATCGTGACGTAAAAATACTTCAACTTATTAGTATATTTTATAGCTCTCAAAATATTTATATAATTAAATGATATCTTATTTCATATTACTACTAATAAAAAATTTTTTCTTGAGCTATTATCCATCAACTATATACTCTATTTCTATAAACCTCGAGAGTTGAGTTTCTATATAAGAGATAATTTAATGGTGTACTCACATAAATATATATATGAGAAATAATCTATATATATATTTAGAAAACGTGAATTTTATAATATTGATATATGTACTTGTAAAGATAATTTCGCAATTTATTATTTGAATAATAATATATAAGTCATAGTAAAGCTCAGACAATAAATTATACTTAGCTTATATTTGCAAAGTAGGATTTTCTATCTATATATAATGTATGGGATAAAGATCTTTTGATAAGTGTTCCAAAAATGGGAAAAGCCTTTTCACATTTAGCCATTTTATCGGGTCACTCACAAAGTAAATTAAATAAAATATTATCTTCAAATATACTTATAATTCTCAGCATTGAGATTACTCTGGAATAACTAGACTTTCGAACTTTTTTCACAAAAATTGTTTAGCTCCTTGTGGGGTCTAACAAAAATTTTTTAGTCATCATCTCCACACGTAATCATAGACGATATATAATATCTTATGTACTCCTCAGGTATCATTCATGATGGCCCCATAGAGTCATGAAAAGATAGACCTAAAAACACAAATAATAATTAAACTATTAAGTAATAAACAAAATGACAATCAATATATAGGAAGTGGAGGCTGGTCATATTTTACAGAATTGCAGAATAAAATTTTTTTTCTGATAAATTTACAAATATTAGTACTATCCTCTTCTCATCGTTGTGGATAAATATTTACCACGACCTTTATATGCGCATCGAGAGAGTCCTATTTAAAATGAGTATTCCATAATGGTCGAGAACTCTGCCGCAAGAATTGATATTATCGCAACCGGCAATACATAAAATGTTTACCAAATTCTTTGAAGTCGTTCAATACTTTGAGATTTGAAACATAGTAAATGATATCCTAGTGACTGAGAAAACTGATTGACACAACTTCATCATATTTAATTTTCAAAATAATGATTTCTTGCTTATTAAGATATATATATATATAGTAAAACCAAAGATATATATAGTGTAATAATAATAAATTATAATACTAAGAACTGACAAAAATTACCAAAACTTCTTCTCTAAAACTAACTTACTATACATATATTACTTTCCTTAATATACCATATTAATATGATATATTATTTATATTCAACTCTACTCTCTATAACTTATGAATAATGCTTTTGTGCCATAATAGCTCTTGCTTTTCTTCTCTTTCTTACTCTTAAGTTCCTATAATAAGTACTGCTCTCAAATCTTTTGCTAAGTAAACGTTATTAAGATTAACGTTTGAAAAAGATAGAGAAATTGAAATGCCACGTAGAGGAAAAGGAACCGATGGAACAAATTCGGGTCCGCGAGATGCAAGAAAGCCCAGTGCCTCTTAAACTCAGTCCCTAATTTCATACAAATGTTGACCAATTAACTTAGTGGCATGACTTCCCGTCCAGCAGACCAGAAAGAATCCCACCCGTAGAGGTTTATTTCATGGAACCGCGCGCGACCGCGACACCTCAGCTAATGGTGGACCCTATATAAATCGTCAATTTTCAAGGGTTTACATTTCCCTGCGGCCCAGGTGGTGCCCACAACCAAGGACATTCGCCCCATAAATACCATATTCAAGCTTCTTCGTTCATTCATGCACCTTTATTTGTCGTACCGCTCTGCCAAATCTCACTCTCCTCTCCTTCAGACATTCGTTCTACCGACATTTCCATCTCACTTTCTACTTGCTCTGGTTCTTCTAGCACAGTCGGTTCACCAACACAGCGAGCTCACTCTCTATAACATCCCTGTTAACAACCTACTATTCATTCTCCTTTCCAATTTCATCTCGACCCATAAGACTCCTCTCAACATACTTTCATTTAGGTTTTACTTACTACTTATTATACGCCCGTTCTGTCGACACCAAACTACTCACTCTTTAAATACGTTTCAATCTCCATTCGCTGTGGTAATACAATTCTCTCACACCTAGCACACCCGTCTAAGATTGTCCCATAATCATGAAACACATGATTTATCGATAGGCGTTTCTTATATTTTCTCTTCATTGGACCATAGTCTCACTAACCATTACAATACCACGTAACACATACCGCTGTCATTGGATTGTTTAGACCCTTATATTCGTCATTCAACATACTTTTTTCCGCAACCTCATCAAATTTGTTTGTTATGCGTATAGTGAATATCAAATATACAATATATACAGTAGACATTGATATATAATGATGTATTACTCTCTCTCATAGTAATGTACATAAAATATATTATTATTAAATTGCTATCACTGATATTATTTTATATAGATATTGTATTTGAGTTTTGACTATCACCATTTTCAGTTTTTTTATTACGAGCTTGAAACATTATAATATATATATATGAGTATATATATATATATATATGGGTTTGATGGTGCAAGAAGAAATAGCATATTTGGGATGAGGTTATTAGTAAGGAGGCAGGTAATGGGGTGATATTAGAGTGGGAAAAAGAAAAATAGTTGAGAAGAATGTGTTAACAATATATTTAGTCCAACTGTAGGTGATAGGGGATGAAAATGTACATGGTTGAAATAAATGATCAAGAATAACACCCGCGAGGCGATAGGCATGTTCGATAATTAATCACTACGAGGTACTGGGTCTCAATAACAAAAAGAAGAGAGAAACAGCACTTTGTATTTCAAGAAGTTGAACTCCTTTGGAATTAAGTGGTGTGCATATAGTGAACGCGTTCCTTATAGAGGGCTCTATAGATTTGCTCAAGGATGTGGAGGAGAAGCGGTATGAACTCTCAAGTTTACCCGTGTTACTTGATTTTAAGGTCGGAGAAAGAGGTGGGAAACGTCGTAGAAAACTATCTATTAGGTTGATATAAGTTTATATCTCGTGTTTGTTTGTATAGTTAAAGATAAATTTATAATGCTTTGAACTAGGTGGTATTAATATTGCGAATAAGAGCTTGCGTCGTGAGACCTGACTGAAGGGACTGATTGGTGAGAGAACAAGTGAAGTGTGAATTTAGGTATTGTGGTTTAGTGAGTGTGATGTGATGTTTTAAGATGTTTTACAAAATTTAATATCATATATTCATCTGAAAACACGCGAATGTGGATTGAGAAAATGACCGGAGATAAGAAAGTGAATGATATGTCCTCTCTCTTCGCGGCCAGGTTTTAATGGATTTGCAACAGGCGTATGTAGATATGATGTTAATAGGAAGGTATTAGTGAGTGGCAGCGGTCGCTAGTTGATATTCAACGTGGTGTTGGTGGTAGGTCTCTGAAATGAATCCAAATAAGTTTGATAATCCGAACGATTAGTGAAGCGTGGTCAGAATAAATGGTGTCCAAATGGGTGAGTGGTTTAGGATTAGAGGTAGCGGGTAAGACCAGGGCTTTGTTGGCCTCTATGGGCTAACCTCTTTTGCGCATGTGGCCTTATGGTAAGCAAGGTCAAATATAGTTATACCTATAGTGTGTATGGAGACATATATGAATAAGATTCAAAGTCTTAGTGTGGGGAGTGCGACCAATAAAGGTTATATTTCTTGTGTTATCAAACATGATAGGTGAAATATAGGAGGTTACTCAGCGTTTGAGAAGAGCTAAGTGTTTCTTTGATAAAAAAACACATACCTAAATCATTTAGTTATTGCGGTATATTATATAGAGTTGCTGTGTAGAGCGAATCTGAAGAGAGTTTGCAGAGGTACTCTAGGTATGTAGTATATGACATATTTGGCAGGGTGTATTAAGTGAGTGTTTTTTTCACCAAACAAAATTAGAGATAAATGGAGGGGCTTTGAAAGTTAAATAAAACTTATGCATTATTAGATAATTACTTATTATTTAAGTAAAAAATTAAAACATTAACATTACTTAAACCCACCAACTTGTACTTCAAAAAACAAACAATTGGCAAACCAATAGTGGAAATTATGCCAAGTTAAGGGGTTATGGTTGTGAGTTGAGGACACTCCTCAGTGTGACTTGATGTTAGAAGTGGGTGAGATCTTGGAACATAGAGTGTCTGAGTCTTTAAATATTATCTTGAGGTATAGTGTTGTGGATGAAAAGGGAACGGACGAGCAAGAAGTGTTATGTAGAGCAACAGTTTGTATATGGCTAAAGGAAGTGCGCTCAGATGCAATTAAACGTTGGTGAAATGGATACAAGTGTAGCTAATGTCACTTGTGAGTGTAGACTAAATAGGAATTTATACAAATAGAAAGAGTATGTTAGTTCTGTGTTATGAATATAGTTTAGATGAGAACGATGGATCTCGAAAGTATTAACGATATAGTATCTATAAGTTCAATGTGTTCAGATGGACTCTAGTGACTGTCAGAGTTAGTCAGTGACTTATACGAGATGGGTGAGACAGAATGGTAAAGTGGCTTAGTAGATCAAACTTATGTAGTAGAGGTGTAGAGAGTGTGGTTTGTGAAGAAATAGAGAGTGTTAGATGCATTGATACGTGAATGAGTTTGTAAGTGTATGTCAAGTCAGCGACCGCTCCTTTAAAGTTTTTTATATTTTGTGGTAAGTATGAGGGCATTGACTTATCATTATGTGTCGGTATTTGGTTAATAGCGGTCATGTATAGTTGGTCCGAGTGTGTGGTTGGAGAAACGGACCGGGGCTGGGAGGACCGAAGCCCAGGACAAAGTGTTGACTTCGCGTCAACGTAGAAAATTCGGAAATCCGATCGCTCTCTCCGCGAAAGAGAGTAAGAGAGTCAGGAGCACTCCAAAAATGTCGATAGATTGGTGCATCTCTCACTTGTGGACAGGACTGCTGAGGAAGGGAAAAGATATTCCCAGATGCTCGTACCTAACCCGAATGTATAACGTTCCGCGAACTCGCAGTGGGGCGCATGTTCTTTTTTAAGAGCTCGGATCCACTTTTGTTGTGGACGGGTGATCATGTAGGCCTATAACATTTTCGGCCTCGACACCCTTGGGCCACATTGTCTGCGATTGACTCTGGATTAACATTGACGGTATCTCAAACAACAATGCGTGGGATCCGATTCTGTTCCACTCCACATAATCCCATGGAGCTTCTGCAGGTCGGATGTTTCTGACTCGATGAAGTTCCCTATTAATTATGGTACTGAGGGGTGCTCGTATATAAAGTCGGCTAGTCGTTGGCCTCTTCATTTTCTTAGTAGATCGATCCCTGTGTCGTATCCATGATTTCCCACTATAACGTGAGCATCAATGCTTTTGTGTCGTTTCGTTACTTATTTGTGTTTGATATGAGGATTTTTTTACTTTATTCTGCACTCTCTGATTTGCCTTGGTAATCGCGCGTCACACCTTACCTTCCCAGTCTGTCGGAAAATTATATCAAGGGATAACATTGTAAGAAGATATGATTTAAGATATATACTGTTATATGCATTTTAAAGTTACAACAGTTTATACACTGGTTTTTATTATCGTATACGATAATATTCTATTTCAAAAAAAAAAAATATTGTTAAATGATAAATGCGAGGAAGCTTCATATTTATTTTAACGAGGAAATAAAAAAATTGGAGTCAAACTAATAATTTTTTTTTACTTAAACAAAATCACAATAATATTATATCATTCATGATACCTCATAAAAACCATAGGCTGGTATTCTAACCGGGTGTGGTAGAAATAGAGCAGCTGATAGCATTGTGCTGGGAGCGTAAATTTATGTGCTTTCTTTTCAAGAAGAGCCTGATTATGATTTATGAGCCTTAGCGGAACAGGTTAAAAGAACAATTTGTAATCTTTGGTTAATTGTTTGGTGAACAAATTCCGGAGTTTATTATTATTTTGTAAATATTAGTTTAGCTTAATTAATATTAACCTATTCATGATAAAGGTAATTAAGTTTGGTGAATTATTCATTTCACAAATATATAAGTTATACGAATAAATAATGTGTCTCTGCACTAACTCAATATTTCTGTAGTATTCTTAACCTTTCTAATTCAATATTTGATGTGTCTTTATGTAAAATGATTATTGAATGACATGTTACTCATTTAGTGTTAGATGAATTTTGGGTATTATTAATAGATTGATAACATATACTTGTTCATTATATCAGCGATATAGTCACAATAAATGTATTCAAAAATTCAGGAAAAAAATATAACTACATCGCCATATACCATTTAGGGAATACAAGCATATCGCTAGATTTTATTATTTTGTAGCTGAAAGTTAAGAATCAGATGGTGATTTTAATCTCTCGAGTCTCGCACAACTTCGTTGATGGTCCATGAGTATGTGTGAATGTAACTGGACTATTGTACTTGTCGAGATATCTTACAATCGCGTGAGCGAGTGCTATTATCTAGACCATGCAGCGTCTAGGTATTCAACTGATGCTTAAAAATTTGCCCATACGTCCTACGCGCAGTCCTCACTTACTTTTGCCCATATGAGATGGTCCATGTGTCCAGGTGCCTCGGGAGATTTCTTGAGAAGTACCTAAAAAAGCGGTTCCCTTATTGGCAGCACCACTCTCAAGATATACTTTCGATGCGCACTGTGTGTTTGGTGCGCTCTTTCATCCCACTGTCCTCTATTGTCTTCTTCATCATCTAGTCTCAATGATACAAAGAGTGAACAGTAAAGATATAAGTCGCCATACAAATTAATTTTTCTACAAAAGAGATCATATGATATACGTTGCTTGACTTTCTGATATTATGTTGGATGCTATTGTAAATACCTAATTAGTCGCCATACCCAAGGATGTGTATAGATTCTGTTATCCTACGTCGAGAATGAATTACCTATTATGTCAGAACGCTCACATACTAGATTTATAAGTTTGAAATACCGTATATCTATGTTTGAATAAAGTATTCCTCTGAAATTTTGCTCGTTCTATTTTATAGCAATCTCTCTCCGTGAATGTTCTTTCTCATGTTTCGGTCTCTCCTTGAGCCTACAACTCATGATCAATTCTCCTCATAAAGGCAATAAGCAGGCCTGGCGACCCTATTTCTCGTTCGTTTCATATTAAATTACAAACTCTCTTTTCTTTTCTGATTTCATGCATTGGCCTAAGGCATCTTGAGTGGGCTTGATCATCCCAGAAGGAAGTGATACAGGTATCTGCCATTTGACCTGGCAAGAAACGTGCTTTTATTCTCGTTTCTGGCTCATGCCTAGTATTACAACAAAACAATCTTTATACTAACCTCCTGTTTAAACTATTCTACACACTGAGCGTGAAGTTTCCTCCTCTGTACAAAAAAGTGGTTGACGTAAACTAGCATCTTTCACATGTTTGTGGAATCCGAGCTTTCCATGCAGCCCATGAGACCTGTTCTTTGTTAACAGTTAATCTGTGCGCAAAATCTGTATAGCATTTCCATCATTTCCACATTACGCAAATTGTAGACTCTCAAACAAGTTGGCCGAGATAGACTTAAGACGACAAGTATGAGCAAGGTGTCAATATATTTTATCAACCCGGCATTAATATCTGGTAGTAGTCGGTATGATAGAAGCATACATCATATTGTAGCAATATTTTTCTTATTTCTTAAGTTCTGTCTTCTTATGTGGTCATGTAGTTGTTAGCGGGATGACGTCGTGTGCAAATCTCTTTGTGGTTTTTTTATATCTCTGGGTCTGAAAAAAATTGAGTTTTATTGTGAATAACATCATCGAACAACAAACGCAGGGTCTGTCGGGAGAGTCTGGCTATGCTCAATGAAAAGCAATATCTTCGACTTCGCAACCTATCGACTCCGGATCCACATCTCAAAAGATTAGCGCTACTCTCGACTCCACGCCTTCTTCTGTGTGTGTAATAATTGCTAAATTCTAGTTATATATGAACACACAGTAAGTCTATGCTATGAATCTCTATATTACTTGTAGATATGCTATGATCCATGTATATACTTTATATAACATATGATAATAACTTAGATTAGCTGTTTATTTGTATTTGAGAGTATCTCTATGATCTCTCGAATATCAATAGCTTTTTTCGTATATTTCATTCCACCGGCTGAGTATAATAATTATTTACTAAGAATAAATATACTGAGTATGTTTAATTTATTTAGGATAATAATAGTGTGATCTCTATTCTATAATTTATGAATAATTCTTATTGATTTGCGTGAGAGTTTTATTTTTCTTGGAGCCCAAATAGTGAAGTGTATATACATACTATATTATATATATATATATATATAAGTCAGAAGGCCTTCTAGATATATATAAGAGCCTCTATTTTCATGTATAAATAGTGACATGTTATCCAGAGGTGCGGACTCCGTGCGGTCCGCTCAAATGCTAATTTTGACAGCCGGACCGGTAAGGTACTCTGCGTGACTCCGCGAGTTGCGCATCATTTTCTTTATGAACCGACTCCACTAACCTTCGTTTGTTGTATATGTGTTTTATCTTTTATTTAATGTTTATTCTGCATGCCATTAATAAGATTTTAGACAAGGTGAAGTGTAAAGTAATGGCTTCCAAAACGATCATGACTATTTTAATGAAGACAGTTAAAAACTTTTAAATGTGATTAAAAAGTTGGTTTCATATGATAGAGTCCCCATATCCGGACCAGCACCGCAACTCAGATAAGCTCTGTTGTGTACAAATTGTCTTACCTTTCTCAATCGCTCAAAGTTCTTTGGACGCTACATATATTGATCATACTAGAGTGTGCGGCTCAATGGAAAAATTAGAATCTAAGAGCATTTCAGCTCATACAAAAGAATTACTGTACCTCTAGAGGCTAATGTTTCTGCTCTCCTCTCGGAGGTGAAAAAGCTCAGCTCCTCGAAAAACATGGGTAAAGCGATGCTTATTTACTCAATAATATGATTTAATTACTTCATTCTCGTATCTTAAAATAGGCAGAAATGAACTCAAATAAATGTTGCGACCTTAAGTATAAGAACAAATCTCAGAAGCATGAGCAAGCACCGAAATCTCGACAATGATTTCGCCCATCCAAGGGTAATAGATGAATAGTCTCCTTCGACATATCGTGGGCCTACTCCAGCCTCCGGATTCGGCATCATGAATGCTTAGAACAGACCAGGAGTTCTACACATTTTGAAAGCCAAACGGGTTAAGGGTCGGTTCACACAAGCTTCTATATGTACTTGGACGTTGAGTACTGAAAGTTAGCTCAACTGTCTCGCAGTAAAAACGGAAAGACTGCAACATCGTGATTCCTTTGCTAAGAATATGTCCGTTACGAGGGCAGTAACTCCATAAGTGCGAACTCACCCTCGCTCTCTCACCAGTATGGTTAAGAATTCTTTTTATTTTTGCTTGCATATTGATTCGCTTCTGCTAAGAATTACGTTTACAGGCCCTGTGTCTATGTTTAGTATAACGGTTTACAAAAGCACCCAATCCCCAACATGATACAAAACCCGATATGAGCAAAACGGCTACTCCTCATCTCCTCATTTAATTCGGTTATTGTTACTCTATCGGTCCTTTTCTTTTCTTCTTTTGTTCATAGAGACTAATGATGTGAAAAGGATGAGGACAGTGATGAAGAGGTGAAAACACATTGCGATGAAGATTCAGGATGTGCTTGCCAATGGACGTTTGGTACTTTCTCAGAACCGAGGAATTCCTGGACCAATCTCATAGCAAAAGGATGAAGCGTGGCGTAGGGAAATTTTAACCATGAAACTATCTCTGTTGTTGGATTGGTGTGTAAGGTATCTGACAGAAATACCACACGAATACTCATGGGTGTAAATCAGGTTGGCACTGATTAAATCAAATTGATTTAATCAGTTGATTAAACAATTGATTCTTTTTGGCAAGTTTTTCTTTTCTAAAGTTAATAATTATTACTAATCACCTGATTAATAAAAGTATATTTATTTAGTTGAAATAAGCATAAATTCTAAATTTTTGGATGTCTTTCAAAATCATTTTCAATAAAGAATAATACATTTAGGTATACTTACATGAATATTTATACAAGTTATACCGCCATATATATCCATATATATATTTTAAAATACAAGATTTATATTCTGAGATGTTGTGTAATTTTAGGCAAGAGGTATAATATTTAAGTTTCATATTTTAGTAATTTATTAATAATTAATCATTTTAAAAATAGGCTCAATTTGTGCCTAATAAATATAAATCAAAGAATCAAATAAAATAAATCTATTGATTTAATTAACAGACCAACTCTTATGCTCCATTGTATTAGATCATTAAATTTATTTAATTTTGCTTTACGAAATAAAGTTAATAAATGGTAAGTAAAATATTTTAATTTTAGTATACCTTTATATTTTATATATAGCAATATATAATATATATATATATATATATATAATAATAAATATATATATAGATATATATATATATAATATATATATATATATGATATTAATTATATATATATATAATATTTTATATAAATATATATTATATATATATATATTAATCTTCTCTCTTCTTCATCTCCTTTAATTTACAAGTAAATAGGGATAAGTAACTGAGTTAGCTGACGTATACGGGCATCGTGGGAAAACGTATAAAGCTACAAGTTTAAGTATATATAATAAGAACATTATGACACATAGATCGAAATAAGATTAATAGTCCTCAAGTCTTAACGTCCCGCAGTCACCTGCGATACCGAGAATTCTCACTCTCATTTGATGGGAAAACATCACTCCGCTCTATTTACGTATGAGAATAGATTAACACGAGCACCCTACGATAATTGGCTTTCAATTGGAGACAAAGTGCGGAGCTGGGCGCACGAACTCGCTACACGACGTTAATTCGTGAGCATCGAGTTTCGCTCTCGAGTGTAAGGGTGTGTACAACTACTCACTAGTGTGCCCGCGATGTTACAATTCAGTTGCTTAAGGCCACTGGTCCGATCAACTCGTGCTATATACCCCTCGCGTCGAACCTCATGAGATGATTCCCCACCCCGTTCACGATATGAGCCAAAAATTCAAATTACTTGCCTATTCGTAAGTTTTATATAGGTGAACCTAAATACGTTTCTCGGGAACTTACTTTCAATCGTCTCGTGTAAAGACTTTAATATTGATGAGCCAAAATCATAATTCTTGCGACCAGATATCTCTCTCGTATCGATACGAACATTCGTTTACTGACTCAATCCACTTTTCTTCGGTTCTCCCAGCCGGTCGGTTCCCAACACCCCCATATACAGCGCTTAACCAAACCGCGAACCCGAGTTTACGAGTGGTATACGTGCTTTAAAGAATGGCGGGAGTCGCTTTAAGATGATGAGCGTGTCGGTAGACCATCAACAGCGCGTAATGATGATACCATTGCTAGAGTACGAGAGGTATTCCGAACTGACCAGAGGCAAACCATCGATGATGTTGCCAATATTGTCGGGATTTCTCATGGCAGTTGTCACGCGATCCTCGCACAAGACTTAAACATGCACCGCGTGTGTATGCACCTTGTCCCAAGATTCTCACCCAGGAACAGTGTGAAAAGCGGGCCTTCATAAGCAGAGAGCTAAATTCTGTGGTGGATGCGGATGCAGGATTGTTTAATAGGGCAATAACTGACGATGAGATGTGGTGTTACCTGCACGACCCACAAGCGAAGCGTCAGATCTGTGAGTGGTTATTTCTTGTTTGTCTTGTTTGTTTGTTGCAAGCGAGCACCTTTTTAGCGGTGCTAGTCTTATATTTGATGGAAAACGTTCTAGGTTCGCAGCGAAACTAGCAGAAAAGTTATTGTTCCTCAAATATAACTTACCAATTTTAGGATTTGAATATTGAAGTTTTAAAAACTCCTTTCCTAACTAAGATCGGTGGTTGGGGTAAGAGGTTGGTGGGATTAAAAAGGTAAAGGGTGTATTATTATTAATAATACATGGTCGTGATATAGCCTTAGCATCGGCACTACTTAATTCCCATTTGTAGTAAAGCACACAACAAATGTACTCATTAACGTCTGAGTGCGACGAAGCTAGAGTTGCACTGTAAGAGTTTGCCCACGTCCCACATCCAGGAAAAGTGGTTAATTCTAAGGCCATACTATTCATTGATTTCTCTCATTGTACCCATGCCTAAGCACGCACTAATCATTCTATCTATAAGTTACATTCCCTCCACTGTTATTCAATTCTTTCACACCTAGCACACCCCTAAGATAATGTCCCATCTCGAACACATTTGTAACTTTTATAGATCAGAAATAATTGATACTTTCTTTATTCCCGAGACCATAGTCTGCGTAGCTTCTATTATTAACTTCAATATTAAATATATCTAAAAGAATAAAAAACCCATATTATTAAACAAGGTAACCAACATTACCCATACGATATTTGTAAAAACCCCTAGCATCACTCAAGACTTAGTCCCTGTTTACATTCACCAACGATTAATTGCATCCAGTACCACGCCTTCCTGCCAAATTGTCACAGATTTCCTAACTTTACACTCGGCTCATGTGTTCCGTTCCCTTTCATACCAAACATATACCTCTAAAATATTTAAACTTCATACACGTGTGTTGCCAGCTGAATTCCTCCCACCAGCTTAACATAACTTCACACTGAGACGGGTGTCCTCAACTTACAACTATAAAACCAATTACATACTTTATACCTATCGTCCTTTTACTTCTTTTCAATGCCTCCCTCACTTATAATACAACACAAATCCTTGCCATCAATCTCGTTTCTCTCACCAAAATCTCCTTCTTCTATTAAACTCTCATTCAGATTCTGCCCTCAACAGAAGAACCCAAATTGCATACACGCATTAAAATAGGTAGGGCACCCTCCACTCATCTCCATGTCAATTCAACACCATTCTATAACTCCACTCCACTATTACTCTAGCCATCCTCCCACCTCGAATTCTTTCATATAATATTATAATTCCTTATACAAATTGAATAACAAGGAAGACATAACACAAAATCCCTAGTCTTTACTCCGCTTATTAATCCGTAAATCCACATTCACTCATGACACCATTTAATTCATTTACACTACACGCTTCAACTAATCGTCATACATACTTTTGATATCCTAATTACTACCTTACCACCTAAACTCAACATATATATCACTAACACCTGCTCATTAAATACCTTCATCCTAATTAACTCTATCATTACAGCCTGTTTTGCAAAATATCACATATAAATAACCTTTAAATATACAATAATTATTTACTTCTTCTCCCTCATTTTATCTCAATATCATTTATGTTCTAATGAAAAGATTTGATCCACACATCCTCTACCACTCTAAACGCACCTTGTTCTTCACAATTCAGTCCTTCAGTTCAACTCGGGAATCGCAATCTCTATTTCCAGACTCAAATATATAATTACCAAGCATATATACCTTCCCTATTTACAAACACTCAATAAACTTATTTCCCCTATAATTTCTACAGTTTCACCCTTTTTACTATCCTATATACTACCTTATATTATTAAAAGTAGTTAACTATTTACCGTTTCCTTACCAATTCACCTTATGGATTACATATAATCTAACTACTTCTCATAATCACTTGAAACTTTGATCGTATAACATCAAATTGAGGCCAAACATTCCTCAAATATTACTACCCGGTGCCAATTTTTCAAATCATATACTCAATCTCTACGTACTCTCCGTTCTTTGAATCTAATATTTACATACCTATATAAGTAACTTTCATCTCATTTAATATCCTAAATTTATGCAGAATACCATTCTCTAACTTTTTCACTCTACCCATTACATCATCCTATCCTAACTAATAACCTCTAATTTCACCTAAAAATATCTATTTTTCTTTACTGCACCTATTACAATATCCTCAATATATATATATAATATATATATTAATATATATATATAATATATTATATATATATATATATTAATATTAGAATTTATATATTATATATATATATATATATATTATTTATAATATAATTATATATTATATATATATATTATTATTATAATATATATAATATATATATATATTAATATATATTATTAATAATATAGTATATTTATAATATATCATATATATATGATGCTAGGGTCTTACTATAGTAGGGATATGTTGTATACCTGTGTTATAATATGTATTGGTAAGTTGAGACTTAATAGCGTTACTATGGATAAGAAGTATAGATTAAAGTTTACATATGTGTTCAGATGGACAATATCTAGAGTGATGTTGCACTTAGGATATTTGTTAGGAGGAAA
>JABUQX010110497.1:0-28810 GCA_015478945.1 Trachelipus rathkii | reverse complement strand
GTTGTACTTCGTTCAGTTCATGATATAATATTGGTTGATGTTGTGTGAACTCTTTCTCATATAGTCTTGATTCATGTGTTGTGATGCAGAAGTAAAAGTTACGTTATTTTGTGTCCCGATCGAAGCGTAAGTAAGGACCTTTAAGATTTTTACGTTGATATTTATATTAAATTGATATTCAGGTATTCACTCATCATTAATTGTTTATTTTTTTCTATGTTCTTAAATTTTCCTATTTTTCATCATACCTTTATCCGTGAACTTTTCGTTTTTCCTCAAATACGATAGTGACGTTTCGTAAATTCCGAGACGATACTCGGAAGATATCAATCGAGGCCGGGTTTCCTCTACGGCGTCACTATAATATAATGACGTTTTTCGATTGCCATAAAAACGAACTCGAACGTATTTTCAGGGATGAACTATCGTTAAGCGTATTAATTATTATTATAGTGACCTTTTTTCTGTACCATTTATAAGTCGAAGGTATAAGTTAAAATTTGAAAAAAAAATTTTTATTTTTTGCCGAGGCCGACTTTTTGGAGAGCGATTTTGATTTAGACCTTTTGAGTTATAAACGTTCCAATGAAACGTCACTATTGGAACTATTATTACGCTTAAAGACGTTCTAAGCGTAAAAAATGGATTCTAAACGCGTAGAGTCATTTATTTTGGGCTTTTACGAAACGTCACTATACGGCGACGCCATTTCCTAGCTTTGAGCGATTTTTTGCTACACTTTAAAAATTAACGTAAAAAAATATTAAAAGTACCCTCCTACGGTTCACTCGGGGCACGAAATAACGTTACTCTCTACTTTTCGAGAGGTGGTGCAAAATAAAATTTTTGTTCCTTAAGCGTTTTTTTCCTGAGAGAAACCAAAAAAAAAAAAAATAATTACGGAATCTAAGTTTGTAAACAATCGATAATAATCAGTTATTGACATATTGGATATTTATTTTTTCTTCGTTCTTAATTTTTCTTAAATTCTTAATTATTTATCATGATCTATACTATATTTATTTATATTAATTTTTTTTATGGTTTACCTTAAATTCCATTTTCTACGATAAATATTTTTCAGAGGTAACTAAATTAAAAAAAAAGATAATAAAAAATATTGCACGACGCCCATTTACCTTAGGAAATGGGGGTCGTGCGTAGTTTTTATAATTAATTTTTGTTTAGTTACCTCTAAAAATTATTTTTCATAGAAAACTGAATTTAAGGGTGACTAAATTAAAAAAAAATAATAATATATACAAGCAACGTCGCTACGCTCCTCCCTAACGCAAGCGTTAGGGCTTGCCTTCGAGCGAGTGCTGCGCACTCGCAACTGGCTCACTTCGCTCGCTACGTTCGCCAGGATGAAAAAGGGTCAAAAAGGAGGGCAATGATAATGCCGGTGAGCTCACTTCGCTCGCTGGCGCTCACTTCGCTCGCTGGCGCTCGCTACGTTCGCCGTGGTTTTATCGGCCAAAAAATTGCCCAAAATAGGTGATTATGAAAGTGGAGAATATTATGGCCAGGAACAGAGGGATGCTTTCTTTACCGATAATTAGGAACTGTAAAATAGGGCAATAATTGGGCCGTTGGGGCCCACTCCACTCGCTGTCGCTCGCTACGTTCGCAGTGGTTTTACCGGCAGAAAGCGGCCCGAAAAAAGTGATGATGAAAAAGGGTCGTGAAAAAGGGGACGTTTTTTGGCAACTTTAATATTCATAGTATATAGATAAAGTACACTTGCCCTCGAAAAAAAAAACTCGCTTAAGGAACGAAAAGTTTATTTTGCAACATCTCCCGAGAAGTAAAAAGTTACGTTATTTTGTGCCCCGATCGAAGCGTGAGTGCGGACCTTTAAGATTTCTTTACGTCGATATTTATATTAAGAATTGATATTCAGGTATTCACTTATCATTAATTGTTTATTTTTTCTATGTTCTTAATTTTTCCTAATTTTCATCATACCTTTATCCATGAACTGTTCGTTTTTTTCCTCAAAATACGATAGTGACGTTACGTAAATACCGAGACGATACTCGGAGGGGATCATTCGAGGCCGGGTTTCCTCTACGGCGTCACTATAATATAATGACGTTTCTCGATTACCATAAAAACGACCTCGAACGACCAAACGGCAATATTTTGAGGGATGAAATATCGTTAAGAGTAATAATTATTATTATAATGACGTTTATTCTGTACCATTTATAGGTCGAAGGTCTAAGTTAAAATTTGAAGAAAAAAATTTCAATTTTTCCCGAGGTCGACTTTTGGGAGAGCGTTTTTGATTTAGACTTTTTGAGTTATAAACGGTTCCGATGAAACGTCACTATTGGAACTATTATTACGCTTAACGACGTTCTAAGGGTAAAAAACGGATTCTAAACGCGTAGAGTCATTTACTTTGGGCTTTTACGAAACGTCACTATATGACGACGACGTTTCCGAGGTAAATGGGCGTCGTGCAATATTTTTATTATTTTTTTTAATTTAGTTACCTCTAAAAATTATTTATCGTAGAAAATGGAATCTAGGGAGATTAACTAAAAAAAAAATTAATATAAATAAATATAGTATAAATCATGATAAATAATTAAGACTTTAAGAAAAATTAAGAACGATGAAAAAATAAATATCCAATATGTGAATAACTGATTATTATCAATTCTTTACAGACTTAGATTCCGTAATAATTTTTTTTTTTGGTTTCTCTCGGGAAAAAAACTCGCTTAAGGAACAAAAAATTTATTTTGCACCATCTCCCGAAAAGTAGAGAGTAACGTTATTTCGTGCCCCGAGTGAACCGTAGGAGGGTACCTTTAATATTTTTTACGTTAATTTTTAAAGTGTAGCAAAAAATTGCTCAAAGCCTATAGGAAATGGGCGTCGTGCGTTGTTTTTTTAATTATTTCTTTGTTTAGTTACCTCTAAAAAATTATTTTTCATAGAAAAATGAATTTAAGGGAGACTAAATTAAAAAAATTAATAATATATATAAAGTACACTTGCCCTCGAAAAAAAAACTCGCTTAAGGAACGAAAAATTTATTTTGCAACATCTCCCGAGAAGTAAAAAGTTACGTTATTTTGTGCCCCGATCGAAGCGTAAGTAAGGACCTTTAAGATTTCTTTACGTCGATATTTATATTAAGAATTGATATTCAGGTATTCGCTCATCATTAATTGTTTATTTTTCTATGTTCTTAATTTTTTCTAATTTTCATCATACCTTTATCCGTGAACTTTTCGTTTTTCCTCAAAATACGATATTTCGTAAATTCCGAGACGATACTCGGAAGATATCAATCGAGGCCGGGTTTCTTCGGCGGCGTCACTATAATATAATGACGTTTCTCGATTACCCTAAAAACGAACTCGAACGTATTTTCAGGGATGAACTATCGTTAAGCGTATTAATTATTATTATAGTGACCTTTGTTCTGTACCATTTATAAGTCGAAGGTGTAAGTTAAAAATTTGAAAAAAATTTTTATTTTTGCCGAGGCCGACTTTTTGGAGAGCGATTTTGATTTAGACCTTTGAGTTATAAACGGTTCCGTTGAAACGTCACTATTGGAACTATTAATACGCTTAACGACGTTCTAAGCATAAAAAATGGATTCTAAACGCGTAGAGTCCATTTATTTTTGGTTTTTACGAAACGTCACTATACGACGACGCCATTTCCTATAGGCCTTGAGCGATTTTTACTACACTTTAAAAATTAACGTAAAAAAAATAATAAAGGTACCCTCCTACGGTTCACTCGGGGCAAGAAATAACGTTACTCTCTACTTTTCGGGAGATGGTGCAAAATAAATTTTTTGTTCCTTAAGCGAGTTTTTCCAGAGAAACCAAAAAAAAAAAAATAATTACGGAATCTAAGTTTGTAAACAATCGATAATAATCAGTTATTGACATATTGGATATTCTTTTCTTCGTTTCTTAGTTTTCTTGGTTAATTATTTATCATGATCTATACTATATTTATTCATATTAATTTTTTTATGGTTTAGTCTCCCTTAAATTCTATTTTCTACGATAAATAGAAGGTAACTAAGTAAAAAGATAATAAAAAATATTGCGACGCCTCATTACCTCGGAAACGATGCGTCGTCTTTGACTTACAATTATTTTTGTTTAGTTACACATTTTTTTTGTTTAGTTACCCTCTAAAGAATTATTTTTCACTGAAGCTGAATTTTCAGGAGACTAAATTAAAAAAAAAAAAAAAATATATATAAAGTACCACTTGCCCTCGAAAAAAAAACTCGCTTAAGGAACGAAAAGTTTATTTTGCAACATCTCCCAAGAAAAGTTACGTTATTTTGTGCCCCAGGATCAGGGAAGCGTAGGTTGGGACCTTTAAGTTTCTTTAGATGTTTATATTGCAGAATTGATATTCGGAGTATTCACTTATCATTATTTGTTTATTTTTCTATGTTCTTAAATTTTTCCTAATTTTCATCATACCTTTATCCATGAACTCGTTTTTTTTCTCAAATACGATAGTGACGTTACGTAAATACCGAGACGATACTCGGAGGGGATCATTCGAGGCCGGGTTTCCTCTACGGCGTCACTATATAATAACGTTTCTCGATTACCATAAAAACGACCTCGAACGACCAAACGGCAATATTTTGAGGGATGAAATATCGTTAAGAGTAATAATTATTATTATAATGACGTTTATTCTGTACCATTTATAAGTCGAAGGTCTAAGTTAAAATTTGAAGAAAAAAATTTCAATTTTTCCCGAGGTCGACTTTTGGGAGAGCGTTTTTGATTTAGACTTTTTGAGTTATAAACGGTTCCGATGAAACGTCACTATTGGAACTATTATTACGCTTAACGACGTTCTAAGGGTAAAAAACGGATTCTAAACGCGTAGAGTCATTTACTTTGGGCTTTTACGAAACGTCACTATATGACGACGACGTTTCCGAGGTAAATGGGCATCGTGCAATATTTTTATTATTTTTTTTAATTTAGTTACCTCTAAAAATTATTTATCGTAGAAAATGGAATCTAGGGAGACTAAACTAAAAAAAAATTAATATAAATAAATATAGTATAAATCATGATAAATAATTAAGACTTTAAGAAAAATTAAGAACAATGAAAAAATAAATATCCAATATGTGAATAACTAAATATTATCAATTCTTTACAGACTTAGATTCCGTAATTTTTTTTTTTCTCGGGGATAAAACTCGCTTAAGGAACAAAAAATTTATTTTGCACCATCTCCCGAAAAGTAGAGAGTAACGTTATTTCGTGCCCCGAGTGAACCGTAGAAGGGTGCCTTTAATATTTTTTACGTTAATTTTTAAAGTGCATAGAAAACTGAAAGCCTACAAGAAATGGGCGTCGTGCGTTGTTTTTAATTATTTCTTTGTTTAGTTACCTCTAAAAAATTATTTTCATAGAAAAATGAATTTAAGGGAGACTAAATTAAAAAAATTAATAATATATATAAAGTACACTTGCCCTCGAAAAAAAACTCGCTTAAGGAACGAAAAATTTATTTTGCAACATCTCCCGAGAAGTAAAAAGTTACGTTATTTTGTGCCCCGATCGAAGCGTAAGTAAGGACCTTTAAGATTTCTTTACGTCGATATTTATATTAAGAATTGATATTCAGGTATTCACTCATCATTAATTGTTTATTTTTTCTATGTTCTTAATTTTTCCTAATTTTCATCATACCTTTATCCGTGAACTTTTCGTTTTTTTCCTCAAAATACGATAGTGACGTTTCGTAAATTCCGAGACGATACTCGGAAGATATCAATCGAGGGCTGGGTTTCCTCTACGGCGTCACTATAATATAATGACGTTTCTCGATTACCATAAAAACGAACTCGAACGTATTTTAAGGGATGAACTATCGTTAAGCGTATTAATTATTATTATAGTGACCTTTTTTCTGTACCATTTATAAGTCGAAGGTATAAGTTAAAATTTGAAAAAAAAAATTTTATTTTTTGCCGAGGCCGACTTTTTGGAGAGCGATTTTGATTTAGACCTTTTGAGTTATAAACGGTTCCTTTGAAACGTCACTATTGGAACTACTATTACGCTTAACGACGTTCTAAGCATAAAAAATGGATTCTAAACGCGTAGAGTCATTTATTTTGGGCTTTTACGAAACGTCACTATACGACGACGCCATTTCCTATAGGCCTTGAGCGATTTTTTGCTACACTTTAAAAATTAACGTAAAAAAATATTAAAAGTACCCTCCTACGGTTCACTCGGGGCACGAAATAACGTTACTCTCTTTTTTTGTTCCTTAAGCGAGTTTTTTTCCCGAGAGAAACCAAAAAAAAAAAAAATTACGGAATCTAAGTCTGTAAACAATCGATAATAATCAGTTATTCACATATTGGATATTTAGTTTTTCTTCGTTCTTAATTTTTCTTAAAGTCTTAATTATTAATCATGATCTATACCAGTGGTTCTCAAACTGTGTGACGCGTCACATTTGGGTGGCACAGCTTCCCCACAAGGGTGACGCGAAAGTTTTGAACATTTTCATAATTGTATTTAAGTTTTCATTTAAAAATTTTAATCAATTTTGAATTTTCCAACTTTGTTAAGAAAATTTTAGTTATGTTATCCTTATATATTTATATATTCAGGGACAAATCCTGGGAATGCTTTTGGCATGCTGTGATCATGCAAAAGTATTGCAATTTTATGATTAATGATAGACCCTATTTTATAAATTGGAAGACTTTCTTTTTAGAATCTAACATGGGGTGACTTCGGCAAACTTAAATAAGTCAAGGGTGCCGCGAATCGAAAAAGTTTGAGAACCACTGATCTATACTATATTTATTCATATTAATTTTTTTTATAGTTTTGTCTCCCTTAAATTCCATTTTCTACGATAAATATTTTTTAGAGGTAACTAAATTAAAAAAAAAAGATAATAAAAAATATTGCACGACGCCCATTTACCTCGGAAACGTGCGTCGTGCGTGATTTTTTAAATTATTTTTTTGTTTAGTTACATTTTTTGTTTAGTTACCTCTAAAAATTATTTTTCATTGAAAACTGAATTTCAGGGAGACTAAATTAAAAAAAAAATAATAATATATATAAAGTACACTTGCCCTCGAAAAAAAACTCGCTTAAGGAACGAAAAATTTATTTTGCAACATCTCCCGAAAAAGTTACGTTATTTTATGCCCCGATCGAAAGTGGGGACCTTAAAGATTTCTTTACGTCGATATTTATGTAAAAATTGATATTCAGGTATTCACTATCATTAATTGTTTATTTTTTCTATGTTCTTAATTTTTCCTAATTTTCATCATACCTTTATCCGTGAACTTTTCGTTTTTTTCCTCAAAATGCGATAGTGACGTTTCGTAATTACCGAGACGATACTCGGAGGGGATCAATCGAGTCCGGGTTTCCTCTACGGCGTCACTATAATATAATGACGTTTCTCGATTACCATAAAAACGACCTCGAACGACCAAACGGCAATATTTTCAGGGATGAAATATCGTATAAGGTAAAATTTGAAAAAAAAAAACTCAATTTTTTCCGAGGTCGACTTTTTGGAGAGCGATTTTGATTTAGACCTTTTGAGTTATAAACGGGTCCTATGAAACGTCACTATTGGAACTATTATTACGCTTAACGACGTTCGAAGCGTAGGAAATGGATTATAAACGCGTAGAGTCATTTATTTTGGGCTTTTACGAAGCGTCACTATCTGACCAGGACGTTTCCGAGGAAAATGGGCGTCGTGCAATATTTTTTATTATTTTTTTTTAATTTAGTTACCTCTAAAAATTATTTATCGTAGAAAAAGGAATTTAAGAGTGACTAAACTATAAAAAAATTAATATAAATAAATATAGTATAGATCAGGATAAATAATTAAGAATTTAATAAAAATTAAGAACGAAGAAAAAATAAATATCCGATAAGTGAAAAACTTATTATTAGCAATTCTTTACAGACTTAGATTCCGTAATTACTTTTTTTTAGTTTCTCTAGGAAAAAAAAACTCGCTTAAGGAACAAACAATTTATTTTGCACCATCTCCCGAAAAGTAGAGAGTAACGTTATTTCGTGCCCGAGTGAACCGTAGGAGTGTACCTTTAATATTTTTTTTACGTTAATTTTTAAAATGTAGCGAAAATGAACTATCGTTAAGCGATTAATTATTATTATAGTGACGTTTATTCTGAACCGTTTATAAGTCGAAGGTATAAGTTAAAATTTGAAGGAAAAAAAATTCAATTTTTCCCGAGGTCGACTTTTTGGAGAGCGATTTTGATTTAGACCTTTTGAGTTATAAACGGTTCCGATGAAACGTCATTATTGGAACTATTATTACGCTTAACGACGTTCTAAGCGTAAAAAATGGATTCCAAACGCGTAGAGTCATTTATTTTTTGACTTTTACGAAACGTCACTATAAGGACGAGGACGTTTCCGAGGTAAATAGGCGTCGTGCAATATTTTTATTATTTTTTTAATTTAGTTACCTCTAAAAATATTTATCGTAGAAAATGGAATTTAAGGGAGACTAAACTATAAAAAAAATTAATATAAACAAGCAACGATGCTTTCGTGCGTAGTTTTTATAATTAATTTTTGTTTAGTTACCTCTAAGAATTATTTTTCATAGAAAACTGAATTTAAGGGAGACTAAATTAAGACCAAACGGCAATATTTTCAGGGATGAAATATCGTATAAGGTAAAATTTGAAAAAAAAAAACTCAATTTTTTCCGAGGTCGACTTTTTGGAGAGCGATTTTGATTTAGACCTTTTGAGTTATAAACGGTTCCGATGAAACGTCACTATTGGAACTATTATAACGCTTAACGACGTTCCGAAGCGTAGGAAATGGATTATAAACGCGTAGAGTCATTTATTTTGGGCTTTTACGAAGCGTCACTATCTGACCAGGACGTTTCCGAGGAAAATGGGCGTCGTGCAATATTTTTTATTATTTTTTTTTAATTTAGTTACCTCTAAAAATTATTTATCGTAGAAAAAGGAATTTAAGAGTGACTAAACTATAAAAAATTAATATAAATAAATATAGTATAGAAAATAATTAAGAATTTAATAAAAATTAAGAACGAAGAAAAAATAAATATCCGATAAGTGAAAAACTTATTATTAGCAATTCTTTACAGACTTAGATTCCGTAATTACTTTTTTTTAGTTTCTCTAGGAAAAAAAAACTCGCTTAAGGAACAAACAATTTATTTTGCACCATCTCCCGAAAAGTAGAGAGTAACGTTATTTCGTGCCCGAGTGAACCGTAGGAGTGTACCTTTAATATTTTTTTTACGTTAATTTTTTGAGGGATGAAATATCGTTAAGAGTAATAATTATTATTATAATGACGTTTATTCTGTACCATTTATAAGTCGAAGGTCTAAGTTAAAATTTGAAGAAAAAAATTTCAATTTTTCCCGAGGTCGACTTTTGGGAGAGCGTTTTTGATTTAGACTTTTTGAGTTATAAACGGTTCCGATGAAACGTCACTATTTGAACTATTATTACGCTTAACGACGTTCCAAGCGTAAAAAATGGATTCTAAACGCGTAGAGTCATTTATTTTGGGCTTTTACGAAACGTCACTATAGGACGAGGACGTTTCCGAGGTAAATGGGCGTCGTGCAATATTTTTTATTATTTTTTTTAATTTAGTTACCTCTAAAAAATATTTATCGTAGAAAATGGAATTTAAGGGAGACTAAACTATAAAAAAAAATTAATATAAACAAGCAACGATGCTGTCGTGCGTAGTTTTTATAATTAATTTTTGTTTAGTTACCTCTAAGAATTATTTTTCATAGAAAACTGAATTTAAGGGAGACTAAATTAAAAATAATAATAATATATATAAAGTACACTTGCCCTCGAAAAAAAAACTCGCTTAAGGAACGAAAAATTTATTTTGCAACATTTCCCGAGAATTCAAAGGTTACGTTATTTTGTGCCCCGATCGAGGCGTAAGTGGGGACCTTTAAGATCTCTTTGCGTCGATATTTATATTAAGAATTGATATTCAGGTCAATTGAGGCCGGGTTTCCTCTACGGCGTCACTATAATATAATGTCGTTTCTCGATTACCATAAAAATGACCTCGAACGATCAAACGGCATTAATTATTATTGTAGTGACGTTTATTCTGTACCGTTTATAAGTCGAAGGTATAAGTTAAAATTTGAAAAAAAAAAATTTATTTTTCCCGAGGTCGACTTTTTGGAGAGCGATTTTGATTTAGACCTTTTGAGTTATAAACAGTTCCGATAAAACGTCACTATCGGAACTACTATTACGCTTAATGACGTTCTAAGCGTAAAAATGGATTCTAGAAGCGTAGAGTCATTTATTTTGGGCTTTTACGAAACGTCACTATACGACGAGGACGTTTCCAATGTAAATGGGCGTGGTGCAATATTTTTTATTATTTTTTTTTAATTTAGTTACCTCTAAAAACTATTTATCGTAGAAAATGGAATTTAAGGAAGACTAAACTATAAAAAAAAATTAATATAAATAAATATAGTATAGATCATGATAAATAATTAAGAATTTAAAAAAAATTAAGAACGAAGAAAAAATAAATATCCGATATGTGAATAACTTATTATTAGCAATTCTTTACAGACTTAGATTCCGTAATTTTTTTTTTTTTTGGTTTCTCTAGGGAAAAAAACTCGCTTAAGGAGCAAAAAATTTATTTTGCCCCATCTCCCGAAAAGTAGAGAGTGACGTTATTTCGAGCCCCGAAAGAACCGTAGGAGGGTACCTTTAAAATTTTTTTTACGTTAATTTTTAAAGTGTAGCCAAAAATCGCTCAAAGCCTATAGGAAATGGGGTCTAAGCGTTAAAAATGAATTCTAAACGCGTAGAGTCATTTATTTTGGGCTTTTACGAAACGTCACTATATGACGACGACGTTTCCGAGGTAAATGGGCGTCGTGTAATATTTTTTATTATTTTTTTAATTTAGTTACCTCTAAAAATTATTTATCGTAGAAAAAGGAATTTAAGGGAGACTAAACTATGAAAAAAAATATTTATATAAATAATTATAGTATAGATCTGTGGTTCTCAAACATTTTCGATTCGCGGCACCCTTGACTAATTTAAGTTTGCCGAAGTCACCCTATGTTAGATTGGTATAGATGATGATAAATAATTAAGACTTTAAGAAAAATTAAGAACGAAGAAAAAAAAATAGATATCCAATATGTAAATAACTGATTATTATCAATTCATTACAGACTTAGATTCCGTAAATATTTTTATTTTTTGGTTTCTCTCGTTAAAAAAACTTGCTTAAGGAACAAAAAAATTATTTTGCGCCATCTCCCGAAAAGTAGAGAGTAACGTTATTTCGTTGCCCCGAGTGAACCGTAGGAGGGTACCTTTAAGATTTTTTTTACGTTAATTTTAAAAGTGTAGCAAAAAATCGCTCAAAGCCTATAGGAAATGGGGGTCGTGTGTTGTTTTTTTTAATTATCTTTTGTTTAGATACCTCTACAAATTATTTTTCATAGAAAACTGAATTTAAGGGAGACTAAATTAAAAAAAATATATATATACATAGAAAGTACACTTGCCCTCCAAAAAGAAACTCGCTTAAGGAACGAAAAATTTATTTTGCAACATCTCCCGAGACGTAAAGAAATCTTAAAGGTCCCCACTTACGCTTCTTTCGGGGCACAAAATAACGTAACTTTTTACTTCTCGGGAGATGTTGCAAAATAATTTTTCGTTCCCTAAGCGAGTTTCATTTTGGAGGTCAAGTGTACTTTATAAGGATCGTCTCGGTAATTACGAAACGTCACTATCGTATTTTGGGGCGTCGTGCAATATTTATTTATTTATTTTTTAATTTAGTTACCTCTAAAAACTAATTATCGTAGAAAATGGAATTTAAGGAAGACCAAATCATAAAAAAATATTAACTTAAATAAATATAGTACACTTTAAAAATTAACGTAAAAAAATTTTAAGGGCACCCTCCTACGGTTTGCTCGGGGCACGAAATAACGTTACTCTCTACTTCTCGGGAGATGGTGCAAAATAATTTTTTTGTTCCTAAAGCGAGTTTTTTTCCCGAGAGAAACAAACAAATAAATAATTACGGAATCTAATTAATTATCATTATCTATAGCAAAAAAATCGCTTAAAATCTATATCTTTATCATTGAACTTTTTGTTTTTTCCTCTAAATATGAGTGATGTTTCGTAAGGATCGAATGATGGAATTTCCATAAACATCGTTCATATTCACCACATTTTTTTTTTGAGTAGGTCTGCCATGTTTCTTTCGTCGTCGTTTTAAAATATATTTATAAAGAGATAATTATAAAAATTCACGTCAAAAAATTATTTTAAATAGTTTGTTTCTAAATATTTATTTATAAACAACGATAACAATCTTTCGAAAGGTGATTGAAAAATTTTCTGCTTGTAAGAGTATTTCTATTGTCTGTTCAAACCATATTTATGAAAAACGATACTGTAAAATTAAAAAAGAAAAACAACTTTATTTGAATAAAACGTTTATTATATAGTTTCCGCACGAAACCTACGTGGGAGTTATGTTTAACCAATTTCAACGTCAAAAAGGTAACAAAATTCCATAAAAGATATCTCGCGTAAGGTTAAAGATTCTTTTTGTAAATACAAAATTCTCACGTAAGTTTCCACACGAAACCTACGTAGGGATTATGTTTATAATCAATAAATTAAATTTAACGTAGAAAAAGTATCGCTTTATCGTAAAAGTTATCTCGCGTAAGGTTTATCCTATGAAACATTTAGCTTATATTTACGAGAGTTAAAGATTCTTTTTGTAAATACAAGAACCACACGTTGGGAATTATGTTTACGATAAACCAATTTTAACGTCATAAAGGTATCAAAATTTCCTAAAAAATATCTCGCGTAAGGTTTTCTTATGGAGCATTTAGCCTATATCTACTTGAGTTAAAGATTCTTTTTGTTAATGCAAAACACACGTAAAATAAGTTTTAAAGATAGGCGAAACCCACGTGAAAAAATGTCTATAAAAAATAAAACAAATTCTACGTAATAAAAAGTGTCAGAATTTTTGGTAAAAATAAATAACGATAGGATAGAGATAGTTTTTTACTCAACATAAAATAAAAATGTTTATAAGAAAACAAAATTTGTAGTTTAACTTATTCTAGCTTTTTCCAAGATCATATCTGCGAGCATCTTCTCTTCTTGAGGGTGGCCGCGAATTTCGTCGTGTTCTCTCATGATTGAAGACACGTTAGGACACGCGGCTCGGTAATCGTAAATTTCTTCTCCCAGCATTTTTTCTTTGTTTCTACACATATCGGACCGAGGTTTAGGTTTTCGATTAGGAAAGTTCGTGGGAGAGGCGGAAAATCCTTCGCTCGTTTTCATTACCTCGTCGATATTGTAATATTCTCGACACTCATCACCACCATATTTTCGGCGCCCGCCGAGTTTTTTATCACGCTGCTTTTTTTTTGGTTTTGCTTCGGATGGTCCGCTCGAACCTCGTTCGAAAAACTCTTCATCCGATGGAGGATAAACATTTATGAATGGCGCGTGATGAGGAGTCTGGAGATCGATGTGGCTGATATCGCCCACCGCGGGTTTATTTTGACGACCCTTCTTCAGTTCCTTTCTTTTAATTAATGTTGGTGAAGGAGCATCCAGGCTTTCTTTATTAGTTCTAAAATCGAATAGGGTTGAACGAGAGGCCCAAATTGCTTCCGAAGCTCTTCCGATATAGGGATGAAATATCGTTAAGAGTAATAATTATTATTATAATGACGTTTATTCTGTACCATTTATAAGTCGAAGGTCTAAGTTAAAATTTGAAGAAAAAAATTTCAATTTTTCCCGAGGTCGACTTTTGGGAGAGCGTTTTTGATTTAGACTTTTTGAGTTATAAACGGTTCCGATGAAACGTCACTATTGGAACTATTATTACGCTTAACGACGTTCTAAGGGTAAAAAACGGATTCTAAACGCGTAGAGTCATTTACTTTGGGCTTTTACGAAACGTCACTATATGACGACGACGTTTCCAAGGTAAATTTTTTTATTTAATATTTTTATTATTTTTTAGACTGAATTACCTCTAAAAAGTATTTATCATTAGAAAATGGAATCTAGAGGAGACTAAACTAAAAAAAATTAATATAAATAAATATAAGTATAAATCATGATAAATAATTAAGACTTTAAGAAAAATTAAGAACGATGAAAAAATAAATATCTATATGAATAACTGATTATTATCAATTCTTTACAAGGCTTAGATTCCGTAATAATTTTTTTTTGGTTTCTCTCGGGAAAAAACTCGCTTAAGGAACAAAAATTTTATTTGTACCATCTCCCGAAAAGTAGAGAAGTAACGTTATTTCGTGCCCCAGTGAACCGTAGAAGGGTGCCTTTAATATTTTTACGTTAATTTTTAAAGTGTAGCAAAAAAATCGCTCAAAGATAGGAAATGGGCGTCGTGCGTTTTTTTTTAATTATTTCTTTGTTTAGTTACCTCAAAAAATTTTTTCATAGAAAAATGAATTTAAGGGAGACTAAATTAAAATTAATAATATATATAAAGTACACTTGCTATCGAAAAAAACTCGCTTAGGAACGAAAAATTTATTTTGCAACATCTCCCGAGAAACGTTGTTTTGTGCCCCGATCGAAGCGTAGGTGGGGACCTTTAAGATTTCTTTTACGTCGATATTTATATTAAGAATTGATATTCAGGTATTCACTCATCATTAATTGTTTATTTTTCTATGTTCTTAATTTTCCTAATTTTCATCATACCTTTATCCGTGAACTTTTCGTTTTCCTCAAAATACGATAGTGACGTTTCGTAAATTCCGAGACGATACTCGGAAGATATCAATCGAGGCCGGGTTTCCTCTACGGCGTCACTATAATATAATGACGTTTCTCGATTACCATAAAAACGAACTCGAACGTATTTTCAGGGATGAACTATCGTTAAGCGTATTAATTATTATTATAGTGACCTTTTTTCTGTACCATTTATAAGTCGAAGGTATAAGTTAAAATTTGAAAAAAAAAATTTCAATTTTTGCCGAGGCCGACTTTTTGGAGAGCGATTTTGATTTAGACCTTTTGAGTTATAAACGGTTCCTTTGAAACGTCACTATTGGAACTACTATTACGCTTAACGACGTTCTAAGCATAAAAAATGGATTCTAAACGCGTAGAGTCATTTATTTTGGGCTTTTACGAAACGTCACTATACGGCGACGCCATTTCCTATAGGCCTTGAGCGATTTTTTGCTACACTTTAAAAATTAACGTAAAAAAATATTAAAAGTACCCTCCTACGGTTCACTCGGGGCACGAAATAACGTTACTCTCTACTTTTCGAGAGATGGTGCATAATAAATTTTTTGTTCCTTAAGCGAGTTTTTTTCCCGAGAGAAACCAAAAAAAAAAAAAATTACGGAATCTAAGTCTGTAAACAATCGATAATAATCAGTTATTCACATATTGGATATTTAGTTTTTCTTCGTTCTTAATTTTTCTTAAAGTCTTAATTATTAATCATGATCTATACTATATTTATTCATATTAATTTTTTTTATAGTTTTGTCTCCCTTAAATTCCATTTTCTACGATAAATATTTTTTAGAGGTAACTAAATTAAAAAAAAAAGATAATAAAAAATATTGCACGACGCCCATTTACCTCGGAAACGTGCGTCGTGCGTGATTTTTTAAATTATTTTTTTGTTTAGTTACATTTTTTGTTTAGTTACCTCTAAAATTTATTTTTCGTAGAATTCCAGGAGACTAGAATTAAAAATAATAATATATATAAAGTACACTTGCCCTCGAAAAAAATCGCTCAAGGAACGAAAAATATATTTTGCAATATCTCCCGAGAAGTAAAAAGTTACGTTATTTTGTGCCCCGATCGAAGCGTAAGTTGGGACCTTTAAGATTTCTTTACGTCGATATTTATATTAAGAATTGATATTCAGGTATTCACTTATCATTAATTGTTTATTTTTTCTATGTTCTTAATTTTTCCTAATTTTCATCATACCTTTATCCGTGAACTTTTCGTTTTTTTCCTCAAAATGCGATAGTGACGTTTCGTAATTACCGAGACGATACTCGGAGGGGATCAATCGAGTCCGGGTTTCCTCTACGGCGTCACTATAATATAATGACGTTTCTCGATTACCATAAAAACGACCTCGAACGACCAAACGGCAATATTTTCAGGGATGAAATATCGTATAAGGTAAAATTTGAAAAAAAAAAACTCAATTTTTTCCGAGGTCGACTTTTTGGAGAGCGATTTTGATTTAGACCTTTTGAGTTATAAACGGGTCCTATGAAACGTCACTATTGGAACTATTATTACGCTTAACGACGTTCGAAGCGTAGGAAATGGATTATAAACGCGTAGAGTCATTTATTTTGGGCTTTTACGAAGCGTCACTATCTGACCAGGACGTTTCCGAGGAAAATGGGCGTCGTGCAATATTTTTTATTATTTTTTTTTAATTTAGTTACCTCTAAAAATTATTTATCGTAGAAAAAGGAATTTAAGAGTGACTAAACTATAAAAAAATTAATATAAATAAATATAGTATAGATCAGGATAAATAATTAAGAATTTAATAAAAATTAAGAACGAAGAAAAAATAAATATCCGATAAGTGAAAAACTTATTATTAGCAATTCTTTACAGACTTAGATTCCGTAATTACTTTTTTTTAGTTTCTCTAGGAAAAAAAAACTCGCTTAAGGAACAAACAATTTATTTTGCACCATCTCCCGAAAAGTAGAGAGTAACGTTATTTCGTGCCCGAGTGAACCGTAGGAGTGTACCTTTAATATTTTTTTTACGTTAATTTTTAAAATGTAGCGAAAATGAACTATCGTTAAGCGATTAATTATTATTATAGTGACGTTTATTCTGAACCGTTTATAAGTCGAAGGTATAAGTTAAAATTTGAAGGAAAAAAAATTCAATTTTTCCACTTTTTGGAGAGCGATTTTGATTTAGACCCTTTGAGTTATAAACGGTTCCGATGAAACGTCATTATTGGAACTATTATTACGCTTAACGACGTTCTAAGCGTAAAAAATGGATTCCAAACGCGTAGAGTCATTTATTTTGGGCTTTTACGAAACGTCACTATAGGACGAGGACGTTTCCGAGGTAAATGGGCGTCGTGCAATATTTTTTATTATTTTTTTTAATTTAGTTACCTCTAAAAAATATTTATCGTAGAAAATGGAATTTAAGGGAGACTAAACTATAAAAAAAAATTAATATAAACAAGCAACGATGCTGTCGTGCGTAGTTTTTATAATTAATTTTTGTTTAGTTACCTCTAAGAATTATTTTTCATAGAAAACTGAATTTAAGGGAGACTAAATTAAGACCAAACGGCAATATTTTCAGGGATGAAATATCGTATAAGGTAAAATTTGAAAAAAAAAAACTCAATTTTTTCCGAGGTCGACTTTTTGGAGAGCGATTTTGATTTAGACCTTTTGAGTTATAAACGGGTCCTATGAAACGTCACTATTGGAACTATTATTACGCTTAACGACGTTCGAAGCGTAGGAAATGGATTATAAACGCGTAGAGTCATTTATTTTGGGCTTTTACGAAGCGTCACTATCTGACCAGGACGTTTCCGAGGAAAATGGGCGTCGTGCAATATTTTTTATTATTTTTTTTTAATTTAGTTACCTCTAAAAATTATTTATCGTAGAAAAAGGAATTTAAGAGTGACTAAACTATAAAAAATTAATATAAATAAATATAGTATAGAAAATAATTAAGAATTTAATAAAAATTAAGAACGAAGAAAAAATAAATATCCGATAAGTGAAAAACTTATTATTAGCAATTCTTTACAGACTTAGATTCCGTAATTACTTTTTTTTAGTTTCTCTAGGAAAAAAAAACTCGCTTAAGGAACAAACAATTTATTTTGCACCATCTCCCGAAAAGTAGAGAGTAACGTTATTTCGTGCCCGAGTGAACCGTAGGAGTGTACCTTTAATATTTTTTTTACGTTAATTTTTAAAATGTAGCGAAAATGAACTATCGTTAAGCGATTAATTATTATTATAGTGACGTTTATTCTGAACCGTTTATAAGTCGAAGGTATAAGTTAAAATTTGAAGGAAAAAAAATTCAATTTTTCCCGAGGTCGACTTTTTGGAGAGCGATTTTGATTTAGACCTTTTGAGTTATAAACGGTTCCGATGAAACGTCATTATTGGAACTATTATTACGCTTAACGACGTTCCTAAGCGTAAAAAATGGATTCCAAACGCGTAGAGTCATTTATTTTTTTGGGTTTTTACGAAACGTCACTATAGGATGACGACGTTTCCGTCTTAAATGGGCGTCGTGCAATATTTTTATTATTTTTAATTTAGTTACCTCTAAAAATATTTATCGTAGAAAATGGAATTTAAGGAAGACTAAAATAAAAAAAATTAATATAAACAAGCAACGATGCTGTCGTGCGTAGTTTTTATAATTAATTTTTGTTTAGTTACCTCTAAGAATTATTTTTCATAGAAAACTGAATTTAAGGGAGACTAAATTAAAAATAATAATAATATATATAAAGTACACTTGCCCTCGAAAAAAAAACTTGCTTAAGGAACGAAAAATTTATTTTGCAACATCTCCCGAGAATTCAAAGGTTACGTTATTTTGTGCCCCGATCGAGGCGTAAGTGGGGACCTTTAAGATCTCTTTGCGTCGATATTTATATTAAGAATTGATATTCAGGTCAATTGAGGCCGGGTTTCCTCTACGGCGTCACTATAATATAATGTCGTTTCTCGATTACCATAAAAATGACCTCGAACGATCAAACGGCATTAATTATTATTGTAGTGACGTTTATTCTGTACCGTTTATAAGTCGAAGGTATAAGTTAAATTTTGAAAAAAAAAATTTCAATTTTTCCCGAGGTCGACTTTTTGGAGAGCGATTTTGATTTAGACCTTTTGAGTTATAAACAGTTCCGATAAAACGTCACTATCGGAACTACTATTACGCTTAATGACGTTCTAAGCGTAAAAATGGATTCTAGAAGCGTAGAGTCATTTATTTTGGGCTTTTACGAAACGTCACTATACGACGAGGACGTTTCCAATGTAAATGGGCGTGGTGCAATATTTTTTATTATTTTTTTTTAATTTAGTTACCTCTAAAAACTATTTATCGTAGAAAATGGAATTTAAGGGAGACTAAACTATAAAAAAATTAATATAAATAAATATAGTATAGATCATGATAAATAATTAAGAATTTAAAAAAAATTAAGAACGAAGAAAAAATAAATATCCGATATGTGAATAACTTATTATTAGCAATTCTTTACAGACTTAGATTCCGTAATTTTTTTTTTTTTTGGTTTCTCTAGGGAAAAAACTTCTGTTAAGAAATAAAAATTTGACTGCCCCATCTCTGAAAAGTGAGAGAGTGACGTTATTTCGGACCCCAGAAAGAACCGTAGGAGGTACCTTTAAAATTTTTTTTGTTAATTTTTTTTAGTTTAGCCAAAAAATCGCTCAAAGCCTATAGGAAATGAGGGTCAAGCGTTAAAAATGAATTCTAAACGCGTAGAGTCATTTATTTTGGGCTTTTACGAAACGTCACTATATGACGACGACGTTTCCGAGGTAAATGGGCGTCGTGTAATATTTTTTATTATTTTTTTAATTTAGTTACCTCTAAAAATTATTTATCGTAGAAAAAGGAATTTAAGGGAGACTAAACTATGAAAAAAAATATTTATATAAATAATTATAGTATAGATCTGTGGTTCTCAAACATTTTCGATTCGCGGCACCCTTGACTAATTTAAGTTTGCCGAAGTCACCCTATGTTAGATTGGTATAGATGATGATAAATAATTAAGACTTTAAGAAAAATTAAGAACGAAGAAAAAAAAATAGATATCCAATATGTAAATAACTGATTATTATCAATTCATTACAGACTTAGATTCCGTAAATATTTTTATTTTTTGGTTTCTCTCGTTAAAAAAACTTGCTTAAGGAACAAAAAAATTATTTTGCGCCATCTCCCGAAAAGTAGAGAGTAACGTTATTTCGTGCCCCGAGTGAACCGTAGGAGGGTACCTTTAAGATTTTTTTTACGTTAATTTTAAAAGTGTAGCAAAAAATCGCTCAAAGCCTATAGGAAATGGGGGTCGTGTGTTGTTTTTTTTAATTATCTTTTGTTTAGATACCTCTACAAATTATTTTTCATAGAAAACTGAATTTAAGGGAGACTAAATTAAAAAAAATATATATATACATAGAAAGTACACTTGCCCTCCAAAAAGAAACTCGCTTAAGGAACGAAAAATTTATTTTGCAACATCTCCCGAGACGTAAAGAAATCTTAAAGGTCCCCACTTACGCTTCTTTCGGGGCACAAAATAACGTAACTTTTTACTTCTCGGGAGATGTTGCAAAATAATTTTTCGTTCCCTAAGCGAGTTTCATTTTGGAGGTCAAGTGTACTTTATAAGGATCGTCTCGGTAATTACGAAACGTCACTATCGTATTTTGGGGCGTCGTGCAATATTTATTTATTTATTTTTTAATTTAGTTACCTCTAAAAACTAATTATCGTAGAAAATGGAATTTAAGGAAGACCAAATCATAAAAAAATATTAACTTAAATAAATATAGTACACTTTAAAAATTAACGTAAAAAAAATCTTAAGGGCATCCTCCTACGGTTTGCTCGGGGCATGAAATAACGTTACTCTCTACTTCTCGGGAGATGGTGCAAAATAATTTTTTTGTTCCTAAAGCGAGTTTTTTTCCCGAGAGAAACAAACAAATAAATAATTACGGAATCTAATTAATTATCATTATCTATAGCAAAAAATCGCTTAAAATCTATATCTTTATCATTGAACTTTTTGTTTTTTCCTCTAAATATGAGTGATGTTTCGTAAGGATCGAATGATGGAATTTCCATAAACATCGTTCATATTCACCATATTTTTTTTGAGTAGGTCTGCCATGTTTCTTTCGTCGTCGTTTTAAAATATATTTATAAAGAGATAATTATAAAAATTCACGTCAAAAAATTATTTTAAATAGTTTGTTTCTAAATATTTATTTATAAACAACGATAACAATCTTTCGAAAGGTGATTGAAAAATTTTCTGCTTGTAAGAGTATTTCTATTGTCTGTTCAAACCATATTTATGAAAAACGATACTGTAAAATTAAAAAAGAAAAACAAACTTTATTTGAATAAAACGTTTATTAAAAAATGTTCATACATAAAGAATGTGTACAACAAAAATTATTGAAATTATATATATACATAGATATATTATACTAAATTTGATTGTTCTTTACGATGCTGTTTTGAACATCTTTAATGTTGCGTTTTCTCTTCCGCCCACGTTTATTTTGTCTATTTTCGATTATTTTAGTGATTTTCTTAATTTTCTCCTTGATAATTTTATCAAAATCATTAAATTTATTGTCCATTTTATTCATTATATCCTGAATGCCTTCTTTATATTTATTACTGGAATTGCTCACACCTTCTTCATATTTATCTTTGAGATTTGCTTCAACTTCAGTCCTATCGGTTGTGAGATTTTCTTCAACCTCACATATCATTCCACCTACATCCATGTCGAGGGCTTCTATTTCGACGACGCTGGGATCAAATTGAGCCTCGTTTCTCTCTTGGGTGGCGTAGTCTTCTGTAATGAATTTAAAAGGTTCCTTGTGGGTATATATATATCTTCTTCATACCCCTCTTCACTCCCACAAATCGAGAAATAATTTTTTATTTTATTATTTTTATTTCCAATCTCTTTTTCGAAATCAGTGACGTCGTCTTTTTTCTTTTCTGGCTATTATTATTTTATCTTTTAGTTGTTTATTTTCTTCTTCCACAGTTAGCTCATCCATAAATATTTCATTATTTACATATTTTAGGGGATGATAAATTTCTCATTACTAAAGCTACACATCCAACCTTTAATTATAATTTATGTTTCGGTAGTGAAGCTGGACATAAGACATTAAGAAACGACACTAATCTTTACCATTCCGGAATAAAAACAATGCCGTTCGATCGTGTTTGGTCAATTTACTTTTCTCCGTGAAATCCGAGGAAGATATACTTTTAATACATTTCGGTTTCCAAACTCGTTCAAACGGTATCGTAAAATATACGGACATTATAAATGTCCCGATTTTCAATTAGTCGATCGTTTAATTTGGTTCTTCCCTTTATTGAAAATCATGATTTTTTTAACAAACTTTTTAAAGCTGTTGAACGTATGATAAATAATATAATAGAAAATAAATGAAAGAGGAAATCAAAAAGTGTATATGTATTTTGTACGTATATTAAAATATTAAACCCAAAAAAAATTTATTCATTTTTTAATTATTTGGTCATAATAAAATTTGTAATTTTCGATCGTTTTCTATCCGATACCATATTTTTGGTATTTAATTAATTTTATCTATTTCAATAATGCTTTGTTCAATGGGTTAATGATAATAAAAATCAAACTTTGCAAAAAGGTTTATTTTATAAAAAAATATAATAAAATATTCATTCTTTCCCGACGAAGAGATAAATAAGTTAGAAACGGGAAACGTTTTGAAATATTTATTCGTCGAGAGACGATGAAACGTTACTAAAAATAAGTCGAGCTCTCGAAACGCGACAAAATAAACCAAAAGCGACTATTGTTTTTTAATACGATATAGATAAAAAAATTTTTTTTATATTTTAAATTTTTTTTTCAAGATTCTTGCGCAATATTAACTAACTCGTGACGATAAAAGACACCCGCCCAACTCGTCGCTGACAGATACTACGAATCCCTTCCTCCTCAACGGAACAATAATACTTCTCGGGAGAAAATCGCGCAACGATGAAATCGGTTGTTGGCGGATTTAGGGAATATGGCTCCGAGGGAATATGGGTCTGTTCGGGTATTGTTGTCGACGCTAAAAGAAGAAGAAGCGACGTTTCCATTGGTCGTGATCACGATAGCGACCGCCGACGTGTTTTGTCGCGAGCGGATAACACTAGTGCGTTTTCAACCAAAGATCGCTTCTCGGAAAGAAAGATCGCCGAACATAGCTCTACGATGAAATCGAACCTTCAAGAATTTACCATTTCTGGTTCTAGAGGGATGGGATCCCGTGCCCCTTTTGGGGTTAATATCGAGATTAAAAGAAGAGTTAATGATGATCACGATAGTGAACACAACCGACTTTTACCTCGCCCAGAAAAAGTTGAATGGACGGATGAACAACGAAAAGTGATCGCGAATATGAGTGTGTTGCTCGATTTTGAACTTCGGGAATATATCGGCTCGGTGTGCTACGATCATGCGAAGGAATTATCCGAAGTTCTCTTAGAAATGCTAAAGAGAAAACAACTAAAATATTTTTTACAAGAATTCGGGCACGCCATGTCCTGCGGGGAGGAACACGGATCTTTATGCTTCATGTTTAAGAGAGTCGTCGATCACGTTTGTCGCGCGACTGACCCATGCGCTCTTAAAAATATCTACGGTGACGTGCTTCGTCTTCACCTGGACACGTGTACCGACGCTAGCTGTGGATTTCCGAAATGCGAACTTCGTCGTGAACAGAGACGAAAACGATTGATCGAGGGTTCTTAAAATCCCACGATTCCTCTCATTTTCCATCATTATTTTGACCAATCAAAAGAAATTCATTTTTTATTTCATCAGGCAATATTCGTATTTTTATGGTCGTTGATTGTTTATTTTTTGCTACGACGAGAACGGTATAGTTGCTGCATGGATTGGGCTTATTATTTATCAAATAAATAGCTATAATTAATTGTATCAAAATACGTTGTTTTGGTAATGTGCCCCTTTATTTCATATCTATAATTTACAATATGTACTACAAGCCAATGAAGGCTGAATATTATATCATTTGGCTGTGATTCGTCTTTTTCTTGTTCTGTGATAACGTATCAATCTTTCCTTGTGTATTGCGGATGGGCTAACCGCAAAACTTTCACAGTATATTGTAATTTTTCTTTGCACCACCTATTCGCAATTACGGTCATATTTTTATTTTCTAGTTTCTTACATAAAAGTTGTTAATAAATTATCTCTTGAAATATATTTAAAGACTATTTTATAAAATGATGCTAGTTTTAATTTTTAAATATCAGTTTGCATACTAAAATATGAGGAAAAAATAGATTATTGAGAATAATCTTTAGAAACGAAATTTTATAATTATCACTTTTGAAATGACCATTATTTTTTTTTCTTCGAATTTTTAAAATTCACCAGGTAACGTTCCCTCTAGTGCTATTTTATTATGCGTTTTGCAAGAAATTTGATCCTCTTGTTCAATTTATTAACAAAGAATTTCGGCCCGCGAGGATGTGCTTCTTTTGATTCAATGACTTAAAAAAAAAAAACAACAGATTAATTTTCAATAAAATTTTACAATCTACACGCGAGATTCAAAAGAGAGATAAAAGAATTCACAAGTGTTTTGTCAATTGAATTTAGTAAACTTCCCTCAAACGCAAAATCTGCTGGGCAGCGTTGAATCATACAATTAAAAAATATCTGGAATGTTAAAAAAATTTTCTTTTAATGCCAAAATTCTATACCATATTTCACAGCTTCCACCGCTTAGCACAAGCATCAAATTTCAATTTTTAAAATTTCCATTTTTTTATTTACTTTATTTTATAAATAATTGGTAGTATTATTACCAAACTATGTAGGCTGTAGCCTATTTAAGAAAACAATATATATATATAATATATATATATATATATATATATATATATATATATATATATTAATATATATATATATATATATATATATATATAATATATATATATATATATATCTATATTATATATATATATATATTTATATATATTATATATATATTTATAATATAATATATATATATATATATATATATATATATATATATATATATATATATATATATATATAAAATATATATAATATATATATATATATATATATAGAGTATATATAATTTTAACATATTGCACTAAATATATTTCAAATAAAATAGTGGTAGGGTAAATGAAGCATTTAAAATACATTCAATATTTGAAAGGCATGATTGAATTCCTTTTTCAGATAAACCGAACTATAAATTGTTCCTCCTTTTGAGGAAAAGAAGTCTCTGTAAATCAAGCAAAACTTTTTCAACCAAGCAAAATTACCAATGGCGACGTAAGATACTTCTGAACTTTTTTCTTCTTCTTTCTTCTTCTTCTTCTTTCTTCTTCTTCTTCTTTTCTTCTTCTTCTTCTTCTTCTTCTTCTTCTTATTTCTTATTCTTATTCTTCTTCTTCTTTCTCCATATTGGTGAAAGTTTCGGTTTCGAAATTTGACAATTTTAAAACTTGTTGGCTCCTCTACTGCAACCACTGAAACAATTTATATTTAATTCAATTTAAAAACTTTTATTATTATTATAGCTTCGTAGGTTCAGTGATAATATATATATATATATATATATATATATAATATATATATATATATTTTATTATATTATATGATTTATATTATATATATATATATATATATATATATATATTATAACTGTATATGATTTCATTAACCTGTTATCAGCAATCGGCAACGGTTGGAAGACAAAAACACTTATTAACAATTAGAATAAAGTCAACTTTCCATTATAATCCCATTCATCACTGATAAAACCAGTTTAATCAGTACAAAATTATTCATCGTAGTAAAGTTCACGGGGCTTTACCTCTCCACTCTCTCTCTCACACACACACACATACATACCTACACACTTATAACATAATATATTATAATATATATATATATATATATATATATATAGATATATATATATAATTAATATATATAATATATATATATATATATATATATATATATAGATATATATATTGATATATATATATTTATATATATATATATATATATAGTATATATATAGATAGGTGTTAAATATTGCATGATCGCAATTTATTATTTAGATCTTAAATAAAAGAACATAAGGGGAAAGGTGAAGAATTACTGCCTTCTCCGGGATTGAACCACCGCTTGTATTGCGAAATGAGGACAATATGCTCGATGCTTTACGACTGAGCTATCCCCCAACCCAAAAAAGTTGAGTTCAAGAGAACAGTTTTAAAGCAATCGAGTTCCCTTCAAGGCGACATCACCAGGTGTCTAGCCTGTCCTATCCCTCCGTCAAATTTTTTTCTGCCGTCGTGCCGCTAAATTACTTTCGATTATACTATCCACTATTATAGCAGGAACAACTGCTCTTTTGCTACTTTTTAATCGCACGTCTCCTTCTTTTGACCAAGAGGCTTGCGCGGACTTCTTATTTCAACACATTTTTTTCCCATTCTCTGTTCGTATCTCTGACTCCATTAACTGTGCGCTTACTCTTGAGTGTTCTCCCACATTAAAGGTCTGGAACGTTTTGGGAGCCCCAAAGTTTTTGTGGGCTTCGTATAGACTTTTGGCTTTTTCCAATAAGAGACAGCAAGAGGTTAATTAAGTTATGAGGTTCAACGAAGCTCTAATCAAAGAAAGGATGAGTTTTCATATGAAAAGACGAAATCCATGTAGCTTTCCTCAAACGAGTAAAGTTTTTCACTATAGAGTTCACAAAAGAAGAGTTCCATGTAGTATTGGCCGAGCACCGCACCGCACCGCACCGCACCGCACCTCACCGCACCGCACCAAAATGTGCGCACCCCGCACCGCACCTGGTTAAGGCATCGGCCAACCCTAAACTACATTGCAATAAAGCGATAGTATAGGAAGAGAGCATTTCGAAGGAGGAAAAGAGATTGAAGAGAGTCAGTTAGAATGATATGGTTGATTTTGCAAATATCATAAGATCATGTTCTTTCAAGAAGAACTGCATGATTGGAACCATTCTTAAGACATGAGATTGATGCACCAAAAAGGACAAATAACACTCTTTACACAAAACGAGAATCTGAAACAGTGTGAAGCTCTGAAGGCACATCTGATCATCTAGTCTTTTAGAAGTTTGTTTATCGAGTGAATCAATTTGATCATTACAAGAAAAGACGAAGTTGATCGTCTTGAGATACTCTATGCCTCAGTTAAACGAAAAAGGAAAGCACCAATGGACACTGGCAGTTCATGGGAAAATTCTAGACCAACCTAACACTACATTAGCCAAATTGCTGAAAAAACTTTCTCGTCTTCGTCATTGTCGGATTGGTAATTAGGAAAAGTAGGCGAACGCCAGGAACTCTACGCCTTAGTGGCCTGTCCTTCGCTCAATGTTTTACAGATCAAATCTAGAAAAGCTTATTAAAAAATGCAAAATTATCTTTAAATTAATAAAAAGTTGCTGCAAGTTCTTTCAAGCAGTTTAAAATCTTTTAGACTTTAATATAAATCTGCAATTTACGCACCCTTTATCGGTTAACTATGTTTCCTTTAGTCGGATATTGATATGGATTATGTAGCTAGTCGTATTGGTATTGAGATCCTTTACTGTGCCAACTGAGAAGTGGATATATATATATATCATATATATATATATATATATATATATATATTATATATATATATATATATATATATATATATATATATATATATATATACTATATATATATATATATATAATATATATATATATATATATATATATTATAATATCAACAAAAAATGTACTTAGTTATTAATAATTTTAAATGTTACTAACTGCATTCTGTAATATGTTTAAATGTATGATTATGAAAGATTAGAGATTAATGTCGTTAAAAATTGAGCATTATGTATAATGAACTTGTTTTTATAGTTCAAATTGATGCTATTATTAACGATAAAAAAACACTCTTGCTATCTCACCCTAATCATTTAATGGGAATAACCAAAGTGAAGAATAAAATGATAAAGTAACGAGAGATAGAACAGTTAAGTTATTAAAAAGATCACAATATGATGTATATTTATAAGAGAAAATTTAGACTGTATTCATACTTCGTAGACATTATCTATTTAATTAGTGTTCACATTAACGTATGTTCCACAGAATAAAGAATGATTAGTGAGATAGTAGAGAGGATATTTATTGTATTAGAATCGTATAAATAAGGCAATTCCAAAATTAGAAACGTAAAAAAAAGACAAGCAATAAAGAATATAGTATATAAGTGACATGAAGAAATTTGTTAAGACGATTAGATCAATTAGTAATAAGAATTATAGTATAAGTAATAGGATATAGAGTAAGTAATAGTATAAGAAGCATAAGAAAGTAAGTGAAAGAAAGAAGATTATAAGATAAATAGAAAGAGAGTAGGATAGATAAGAATACTAGAAAGTATATAAAAAGCAAAGAAGAAGAAGTAGTAATGATAAGATAAGAAAGAATATGAGAATAAAGAAGAAGTATAAGGTAATATATATAATAAAGAGGTAGTAATAAATTAAAGTATATATATATAGTATAATATATAATATAATATATAATATATATATATGTATATAAAGAAGTAAATGAGTGAGGAAGAAGTAAATATAGTAGTATATTATATAAAGTATAAGGTTAATATATAGGTATAAAGATAAGATAAATAGATAATTAGGTATATAGAGTATATATAAAATATATATATATATATAGTATAATAATAATATAGAATATATTTATA